>JAQPZY010001389.1:2397500-2591240 GCA_029931535.1 Margaritifera margaritifera | reverse complement strand
TAGACCCTTACCACCCACGACAGTTGGAGCGAAGAAGACATTCAATCGTTATGGAGATTGTCATCGTGGTATGCTACCGTCATAAGCTCACAAAAGTTTTTCGGATATAAAAACGATGGACAGTTTTTACTTATAATTATTATGTTTGAACCGCATGGAACCGAAGCGTCCCCTGTAGTCAACATGCAAACGGAAAAAAGCTCTCATCTACATGAAAAAGTAGGCACAAGGTCCAATTTAAAGATTCAATGGAGTTATTTAGGTCCATTGCCTTTGCGGGTTCGCATGCCAAAAACGTTTCGCATTGACAGAAATGGGCTAAAGGTTACTTTCCAGTCACTTCTTTAACTTCGGAAGCTAATCAACGAGCGCGGCCGTCCTACCCCCTTTGCCTGACCTTCATGATCTATGACTCCCGATGTGGAATGCGCACCCGAACAGCGAGAAGCTTTTTCACCGGCTCTGGTAACCCGTGCTCACCAGAACGATCCCTTTGACATTTCAAGAAGAGAATGCTCCAAATATTTGTCGATCGGGTAAGTAGATATTTTAAGACGTTAGTTGTGGCAAAATTTCGAGATTTATTTCTTGATCATGAGGGAGGTCGATCCTTTGAACAAAGATGCAGCCGACCTTAACCTAGAAGAAAGCCTGTTCCTTAGTTCCTATCATGACAAACTTTCTATGCCATGGAGAACCACCTAGGCCCATCATGAGAGACCGTCCAACACAGGGCTCTTTCTGTGCTGAGTCGTCAATATTTCGGTCAAAAGCTTTTAACGTTGGCTTCATTACTTATGTCAAAAAGAAGACAAAATGGATTACATACAATGCTAGAAACGGAGGAGGAGAAAAAAAGATTGGGAGGTTTATTTCCGTGATGGTTTGGGATTTAGAAAACCCGCACACTGTGTGACGAGTTGTCACAGGGTTGTTTTGTTATCACGGAATGCCCTACTTGTTATCTTATCCTATAGCCGAGACAATGAAAGAGCGCCTTATTCAGATTCTACCGATGGAATCTCAGTTTGTATACGAACAGTGAAACTTGTCAAGCGAGAGCGAGCCTCACCCCAGAGTTATAGAGAACAGCTCCAATGTGGGTTCACTGAACGTTTGAAATAGAAATGTTGGTTGAGCAGTCGAGTGAGATACGAATCGCACGTTTTGAACACAACCGATCCTGAATTTAAAACCATTACTCATCAAAGTACTAACGACGCAGACAGGAACATCGAATCCTATTAGATTCCGCCGAGCCACAGTTCCTTATTTGTGAGGAACGAACCAATGCCACTACTCGCTAGTGCTGTAACGAACGTGAATTGGAATCCCAGAGGAGAAGAAAGCTCAAATACTATTGGTGACAGGTGTGTTTCTCTTGTTGTATCCTATGGGTTTTGTGAACATATCTCGAATTTACTCTTTCTCCCCACTCTGGACATTCCCTAGAAATTTTAGACAGACAAACACATTGACGGTGGGGTCAACACATTCGTCAATACGAAGGACATTAATCAAATGTAAAGTATTTCCCTCCGACAAACCTGTGTTTCATGCCCATCTTAGCCGTGACCATTGTCAAAGGAAAAACGATTTTTCCTTTATGATTCGGTACGATGTGCGCCGGAAACGTGCAACACAAGGAATCATACCCTGTCACCACGCACGACGGAAGGAGCAGAACGTCGATGAAAGGAACGTGGGGTCAGTTTGCCGAATTGTATTCGGGCTCTGGCATCGAGAGGATGACCGTTTATTGAACGTGTATGAAATCTGGCACTTTCCAACTACAGCCCAATACCAAAAGGACGACGCTACCCATCATCCGGGCATTTTTTTCGGGGTACGTGAACCAATTTCCTCAAACTGAAACAAGAAGCTAGTGGTTATCCTTCGTGGTGTCAATACTCCCGAAGACCAAGAACGATTTAAAGAAGAATACCTTGACATCGAAGGCATCACTTTAGAAGAGGTGGAAAAAAATGAAGGAAAAGATCGTTTGCCAAAGTGATGTTGAATTGTTTGTGGGGAAAAATGGCTCAACGTACGATCTTACCCAAAGCGGAATACTTATCGTTACTTTAAACTGGTGGACGACAAAAGTATTCTAGTCAAGCAAGTCGAAATCATCCGTGAGGATTTAATCAATTGTCAATTTCGAAGAAGAACCCAAGTTTGTCAAACCTGACAAGTTTAGTAACGTAGTCATTGCCGCCTACGTGACTGCTCATGCTCGTTTGAAATTGTATGACGAAGCGTTAGAAGTCTTGGGAGATCGTGTCCTGTACTTTGATACTGACAGTTGCATTTACATTCATCGCCCCGGTTGCCCCCACCCTACAATTCAAGGAGATCGTTTAGGAGCCTGGACAGACGAGCACCCTCAAGATACCATTTTGAGTTTTGCTAGCGGTGGCCCCAAAAATTATGGGTACCGATACCGAGACCCGCAAGGTCAACTTCACACCTCCTGTAAAGTCAAAGGGTTGACTCTCAACTATCGAACTAACCAAGTCGTGAACTTTGAGGTTTTAAAAAATGCTTTACTGTCTGGACAAGTGAAAGATTTCAAGTAGCCACGTTAGAACCTCAAAAGATTGTACGCCTACCTAATCATCAAATCGTGACTCGACCTGTTCAAAAAGTCTATCGTATCGTGTACCAAAAACGAGTGAGACTTCCAGATCACACCCACTTTACCTTACGGACACGCCGATTTGGAGAATTATAAAAAATTAAAACCCTCTTAAAAAACAGAAAAAAGATGTCTTCAACAACATGGGCTTTGCCTGACCTATGCTGGATTGTACCAGTCGATTGAAGACGTTTAAAAAATGGCCTAAAGGGGATCGATTACCCACAGCCATCTCTTTAGCCAGAGCAGGATTTGTCTACTTTGAACACGGAAGTTTAGTGAAATGTTTTAGTTGTGGTGCAAGCATTCGCATGAGTCCTAAAGATTCAGCTATCGTGGAAACATACCAGATGGTCACCAAACTGTGATTACCTTTCTTTAACGTTTCCACGGATCACATTACAATAAGACAACACCAAAAGAGATGTCTTCAACAACATGGCTTTGCCTGACTATGGTGAGTATGGCAGTCGCTTGAAAACGTTCAAAAATTGGCCTAAACACATGCCTGACTATTGTTATTGTCCTCATCGATGGAGCACAAAAAAACTTAGGAACAATGGATTACCTACTTCCTACGCTTTATCCAGAGCAGGTTTTGTTTACTTTGGACAAGGACACAAGTTCAGTGTTTTAGTTGTGGTGTCACTATTCGTATGGATTGTAAGAAATCAGCTCTCCTGGAACATACCAGATGGTCACCAAACTGTGCTTACCTTTCTTTAGCGTTTCCACCGATCACATTACAATACTTTTCGGATGGTACAGTCGACAGGTATAAAAAAGGAACCCCTTCCAAGCCTAACCCTTCATTCTCACTTTCAACGTTAACCAAGAAGCAAGAAGAAAAAAAAGATGAGTCACCACGACTTGGAGTGTGATGCAGAACCATGCAATGAAACGGATTTCTGTACGGTTTGGTATTCCCGATTCACACGTTCAAAAAGGATTCCGTAGCTTGTCACATCACCACCACTCATCGACCACCCTCTAAAGAGGCAGTACGCCCTTTATGTTTTACTGGAAATACTAAAGGAACTGGTATTGACGTTAATGACAACAAGGTGAATGTGGGTCCATATTCGCATATCAGAATACCTGTGAGTTTACTTGGTTATTCCAAGTATGAAAGTCGACTCGAGTCATTCAAAGACAAGTGACCAAAATTTCTACAAGGACCTAAACCGGAAGGTTTAGCTAGATCTGGATTTAAATACGGGGGAGAAGGAGATAAAGTTAAATGTTTTAGTTGTGGTGTGGAACTTCACCATTGGGAGCCTACCCGACTCAGCTTACATTGAACATGCCAGATGGTCTCCGCACTGTCACTTCTTACCTTTAGTGGCTTTAGGAACAGTACGGGTACGATGAGCCAGATGCCCAACAAAAGAAGAGAAGTAAAAAAAATTCCATGGCGGAGAAGGAGAATACTTCTTTAGAAGATTACATTACTGGTTTACCTTTGGAGTTGCGAGAACATATTTTTCAGTATATACCTCCTACCTTAGAAGAGCGTATTGCTCGATTACCTTTGAAGTTACGAAAACGGATTTACGATGAGTTGGTTCAGATTCAAGTGAAAACGTAAACTTCAAGTGATTCCTCGATTTCAATACTATGGCTACTTTCGTCCGCATCAGAAATTTGATTCTGAACAACGACTATCACCAGTATCGTGAAGAATAAAAAAGAGAGTTACTTCTTTCCAAATCGGAAACTTTACCCAAGTACCATTGGGGGCATTGCCTTTGAATGTGCGCGAAAAGATTTACCAAGAGTTTGTCAAAATCCAAGTGAAACGTAAACTCAAAGTCATTTCTCGATTTTTACACTATACCCTCTTCCAAGGACATAGAAGAATGGTCATGGGGAAACGTCTATCGCTACTGCTATCCTGAAGGAGACTGTCTCAAAAGGTACCAACCTTGGGAGCCTGGCTATAAAAACATGCCACCCAAGATACCTACCTTAGCCATCGACCCCTATAAAGAGGCGGCACGTCTGTACTGTTCAAGTCACTCGTGAAACGGATTCCGTGGAAGGAAAGTCAAACATGAGCCTTGATGCTTTATCGGTACATCCCAAGTGTCTATTATTAAAACAGCCTGGCTATAAAAGAGGGGGTATGCCTGAACTCTACAACGACCACTTCTGAAACGGATTCCGTGGAAGGAAATCACAGATCATGTTCAGACCTTAGAGGATTATAAAAAAGTGACACAAGAACTGTTTCCATGAATTTTGGACGTTATGTGTGTGTGTCTTAGTGACTACTTATCTTGGAATTCGTTTTCCAGGACATTCATTGTGGAGTATTTTTGAGGACAAGTGTTTGCCTTGGATTCTTTTGGAGGATCTGTGGTTGTTTTGGACTCAATTGTTGAGTTCCAAAAAACAATATGACCCTGTGTTCTTTTTCGGACTTAGTAGAAGAAGAAGACTATAAAAACTTAATTTTATCAGTCCACGAAAGACACATTGTACATAAAGCGTTGAGAGTGGGTGATGAAAATTAGTGACGAAACTTCCATGTGAAGAAGACATTCGTCACACTTTATCTGTGTATAAAACATTTCAAGAAGTGTGTTTTGCTAGTGAGTTACACCAACACCTTTTCCATTGGAAAGATGTACGACCCTGGAGAAACCTTGGTTTCCAATATTGGTTACAAGAAGTGGCCCAGTTCAGCAAAGATTTGGCCACATGTCCATAAGGGTCTAAAAGTGAAAAAATGGGAACCTCAATGGGAAACCCTAAAAGAAGAAAAAGAAGAAGAACCTGACACCACCACTGTGGTTCCAATACCTCTTGAGGAACACCACCCTTCTTTACCACCGCTGACGTCAGAGGATTCAAAAACAAAGACGAGCAGAAGAATACCACCACCACCCCAAGCAGTGTCTTTCATGACTAGGACACGAAACTATTGTTGTACATTGACGTGTTTATATGACAGTTTGATTGTTTCAGTAGGAGCCTTCATTGTGTACCTGTTAATTTTGCTTTGCTATTTTATCACTCGTGGTGTTAAATGACTTGTAAAATATGTTTTTGTTGGTTGGTTGTTTTTTTTAAAAAAAATAAACGTGTATGAAAATGTATAAAATGCCTTAAGTCTTTTGTCTTCTTCTCAAAAATCTTCTTACCTCAATCATGGCTACATCATCTTCTGCCTCGTCTACCTCCTCTTCTTCTGTAGTCAAAGTGATTGACGAAAGTTAGATCGTCAAAGTTGGAATGCTTTGTATCTGCGCCATCCATTTAACATGTTGATTGCTGGGACCGAGTGGTTCAGGAAAAACCGAATTTGTCAACCGATTGATCGAACACAAAACTGATTTGTTTGATCGTCGACCTCAACGTATCGTGTGGTGTTACAAAGAGTGGCAACCGTCTTACACGTTATTGAAAGAAAGTCAAGGAGAAACCATTTCGTTTGTGGATGGTATTCCTCACGAAGACGATGGAATCGTATCTGACGTGAGTCAAACTCATTTAGTTATTTTTGATGACATGTTAGGAGAAGACGAAGAAGAAATTAAACTTTGGTTTACACGAAAAGGACACCATCGTAATGCTAGTATTGTCTACATTACACAAAATTTATTTCAACAAAGTAAAGCCCATCGAACCATCAGTCTGAATGCTCATTACGTGGTCCTGTTTAAAAGCCCCAGAGACAAATCTCAAGTACAAGTGTTAGCCAAACAGTTAGGCATGCCTTGGCTGAATTATGCGTACGACGATGCCACTCAAACCCCTCACGAGTATTTACTCATTGACTTAAAACCTACCACTCCTGACTATTTGAGATTTCGTGCCCAATTGTTTCACCCTTGGGGTCAAGAAGGTGGTCCTGTCATTTACACGTCCCCTTCAGCCCATTTTTAAAAAAAACTATAAAAACAGTCACTACGTCATTTCTGTCTCACACTCTTTTTGAGAGAAGATGACTTCCTTTCAATCTCATCCTTCGGTTAAATTGATTCGTGCCTTGTATGGCATCAGTCGTGAAAAAAATGAACAAGTCCGTGCTCATTTGCTAGAAGCGAGTCTTAAAGAAGTGTTACGATGGTTTACTTTGACAGCACGTCAATTACTACAAAGCACCATTCACATCCCTCATCAAACTCAACGTTTTTTTCAAAGACATAAATCGGCATTGTCACAACTGGCTGATCCTAGAATTGATTCACGGACTAAAAAACAAATCATTTTAACTCCTGGTGGAAGTGGTTCTTTAGGAGGGGTCATGATTCGTTCCCTTTTGAAATGGGATCCTAATGATGCCAAAGCCAAAACACCCAAAAAGAAGAAAAGTCCAAAGAAGAAAACCAGCTCCAAGAAAAAGAAGAAAGGCACCCCTCAGAAAAAGAAAAGTCGTGCCCAGAAGAAGAAGAAAACAACACCTACCACCACCACTAGCACCCGACGTAAAAGAGGTACTGCAGCCAGGACGCAAACGTACACCCGCAAAACACCACCCTTACCATCACAGTCCCCAATGATGACGAGGTCTCCTTTTGCGTCCTCTTCCTCTTCTTCTTCTTCACCCTCTTTTACCATGATGCCTGTCAAACCAGACTTAAGATCCTTGTTTCCTAATTTGATGCAAAAATGGAAACCTATTTCGAAAGTCACCCCGTCGGGACCGTCGACTTCAGCTGATTTAGCCATGGCAGCAGCCACCAACAAAGTACCATCCCCTAAAACCAAAGTCCAAGAAAGAACTGGCATCTTACAAAGTTTAGTGGATTTATCCAAAGATGAATTGAGACGATTTAGTCCATTGAAAACACCTCAACGTCGAGTGAGACCTGTCGTGAAGTTGGTACGTCGTGCAGACAATCAGTGGAGACGTATTCCAGTATAAAATAGAAGGGTGAAATGCCAAAGACTTCAGACTTACTTCCTCCTCACCTCTAAAGATGGCTCCCAAACGTGCACACCACCAAAAAAAGAAGAAAAATAAAACCACCAAAAAAGGACGACTTCCCCCTCGTCTGGCCAAACATTGGGATGTCTTGTCTGTCTTGACCAAATCCAATCCTCCCATGCGAAAACAACTCATTCAAACAGCTCCTAAAGAAATCATCGATACCGTGTGTGAATGTTGTTTGAACGTGTTGAAAGGAACGGTACCTTTGTCCAAGATACAGAAACAAAAATTAGGGAAACATCGGAACGTTCTTCGTCAAATGATGAAAAAGAAAATACCTCTTCAACAAAAGAAAAAAATGTTGGTACAACGAGGAGGATTTCTACCTATGTTGATAGGTCCGTTGTTAAAAATAGCCGCTCCTTTGTTAGGAACGATTGCTGGACCGCTTTTAGGAGGGGTCATGCGATAACCAAAAAAAAGAAGATAAAAAGGACCACCCTTCTCTGAAAAGACCACACCTTTTTGGTACCTTTGGATGAAATGGAAGGACGAAAACTGACTTTAGTACCTTACAAACGATGGATGGAATTTCATCGTTGGAACGAACAACGGATACCTCATTTACCACCCAATCCTAATCTCAACGAAATGTCTCAGTTACAACAAGAAATACAATCCCTGATGGAACGTAACGATGCGTCCGAAACAGAAAAATCCCAACGGTACGGTCAACTTTTACAACGTCTACAACTCTTACGCCAAAAAGCAGTCGACGAAACAGCTTCACACCACTCTGAGAGATTTTAAATCTCTGATGAAAAGCGAACCTAAAACAGACACCGGTACAGGGATGACCGTCAAAGAAGAAGAAGAAGAAGAAGAAGAGTTTTTACTAACTCCACCTCTTAAAAAAATAAAAAAGTTAGCCACACACCGGATTGGATGAAAAAGAAGAGGTCTACCCCTTTACCCTCAGAAGAGAAAAAGAAAGAAGTGAAGAAAGAAGTCAAAACAGAACCGATGACCCCTGTTCAAACTACCTTTACCCCAGTAGCACGTCGGACACGTAAACAACAACAATCCAAAAAGATACCTCACGAAGAAAAGAGTATTGGAACTTGGTTAACTTATTCTTGAGGAAATCATCATCATCATCATGGAGAAACTGTTAGCTAGCCTTTATTACAATCCTGGCCATGCTGCTGGTTACGGAGGAGTTCAAAAATTATATCGAGCTGCTAAAAGTCAATTGAAAAGTGTACGTTTGCCCCGAAGTACGACGATGGTTACAAGAACAATCAACGTACGCGTTACACAAACCCATTCGACGTAAATATTCTAGAAGTACCACTCAAGTGGAAAGCATCGATCATCAATGGCAAGCCGATTTAGCTGACGTCTCTCATTTAGCCACTTACAATCGTGGTCACAAATATTTGTTTTGTGTCATCGACGTGTTTTCCAAATTTGCTTGGGTCGTGCCTTTGACTTCTAAAAGCAGTACCGAATTGGTACGAGCCTTAAAATTGGTCTTGAAACAAAGTGGACGCCAACCTTTACGATGGCAAACTGACAAAGGCACCGAATTTCTAAACCAAGCTTTTCAAAAAGAATTGAAACAAAGACAAATTCATTTTTTTACTACCGAAAATCCTGAAACCAAAGCCGGTATCGTGGAACGATTTCAAAGAACTTTGAAAGAACGCATGTGGAAATATTTTACACATCAACATACTCTCAAGTACATCGACGTGTTACCTCGTTTGGTCAAAGCGTACAATCAATCGTACCATCGTAGCATCGGATGTGCCCCCGAAGAGGTCAGCCCTGAAAACGAAGTGTCTGTGTTTGATAAATTATTTGGTTCACCCCAGCAGACAAAAAAGAAAAAGAATAAGAATAAGACACCCTTGTTGGAGTTAAAGACGGGAGATTGGGTTCGCATCGGAAAAACCAAACGTACTTTTGACAAAGGTTATTTACCTAACTGGACCACCGAATTGTTTCGTGTCACTACCCCCGTCCGTGGACGTGATCCTCCCGTCTATAAATTGGAAGACATGCACGGTGAAGTACTCATAGGAACATTTTACTTGCCTGAGTTACAACGAGTGACTAAAAAAGAAGACACCTTGTACGACATCGAAAGCATTCTCGAACAAAGAACACGCAAAGTTGGTAAACGACGAGTAGAAGAAGTCAAAGTACGTTGGAAAGGATATCCACCTAGTTTTGATTCTTGGATTGCGGCTTCTCAAGTCGTCGACTAGAAAAAGAAAAAAGAAGTAAACTCACAACATGCCATTCAACACAGTAGCCACCCAGACGACTTCAACGACTCCTTCACAGAGTTCTTCTCTTCAAGAATTACAAAAACAACCACTTTCGGTGTGGTGTGGAGAACGTGTGCCTAAAAATCAAATCGTCTTTTTCTGCCAAATCTTTGTAGTGTATTGTGTCATCGGAGCAGCTATTGCCAATTTGAGTTTACAACAAGGAGACAAACAATTGTGGACCATTTTACTGAGCAGTTGCATCGGTTATCTTTTACCCAGTCCCTCTTTGAAATTTACGACAACGACCGACAACAGTCACCACAACAACGCCAGTCCACCTTCTTCTTCTTCTTCGTCCAGTTGCCACCACCAAAATACCAATCCTCTTTTGGAACCTTTTGAACATCATTCTTCTTCTGTCCACTTGAGTGACACCTCGGACACCAGAACCACTTTGGAACTATGAATGACCAATTTTATTTAACGTTACCTAGTGACAGTTCCATGGATGTGTTTCCCAACAACACCTTATGTTGTTTCACGGCCAAATTACCTCAATCCATCCAATTGGATCACGATACTCATTGAGAAGTGGGTTTGGTAGAAATCATTCATCCTACGCAAATCATGAACATCAACAAAACTCAAAACACTATGGTTGTACAAATCTTGAACAAAAATATACATGATGAGTTGGTGAATAATGATCCTGAAATCTGGAAAGAAGACCCTTAAAATCCAGACATGAAGGGCTCATTCAAAAAGTTAGTACCAGATCCTAAATCTACTCAACCTACTGTCCATTCCCAGATTACCCTGAGAATTCCTACAGGGTATTATTTTAGTCCTGAACATTTGGTGGACACCATTAGAACCCAGTTTGCAATCCAATTTGGCAAAGCCATATCAGCCACCAATAAATTTGTACGAATTGCTTACCATGCTTTGTCACGCCGTTTAATCGTCCAATTTTTCAAAGAGAGAGGGCAACTCATTACTGAGAAAGATAAAGGTTTACCTTTGGAAGAGAGAAGATACTTGAGCATTGAATTTTCATCTGGATTGTTTGGTATTTTGGGTGGAAATAGCTCGCTTACCGCTGAAGACGATATAGAGTTTGGAACCAACGTAGAATTTGGACATAAATTTAAACGCCCTATCGAATTGAATGGTGGACTGAATTTAATGTTTGTGTACTCCGATGTGGTGGAGTACAACGTGGTGGGACACACATCCGCTCCGTTACTGAGAGTCCTTCCTTTCAAATTGGATATTGGTGGTGGTAATTCTACTGTTTCTGTGAGCGAAGATGGTGAAAGTAGTACCACTAGTAGTAGTGGTGCTGGTGGCAACACCTTTCACGTTCACCGTGAATTTGTACATCCTCATTATCTTCCAGTTAGTAAATCGTATTTTGACAGTGTCCACATTAGTATAAAAGGAGATTTGGGACAAAGTGTGCCATTCATTGACCAAGGAAAAGTCACGGTGAAACTACATTTTCGAAAAAAAACAAGTTCTCTAACGAATTGTAACCCAAATAAAAAAATGTATCCAGTGTACCAAGGAGTGGCTCGACAACGAGGACATGGTTTAGGAGATATGTTAAAATCAGCCTTTCGGACGGTAGCTCCTATTTTGAAACCGATGGTGACTCGAGGATTTCATGCCTTAAAAGATGCCGCTTTGACACAAGGAAAAGAATTTTTGCAAAATGTCCTCATCGACAAACAAAATCCGAAAGAAGCTTTTATGAGAGCAGGCAAAAATGTGTTGATGACCACTGGTAAAGATCTTTTAGGTCTCCGAGAAAATCCTGTAAATACGCTTCACGCTTCAGGCTCTGGCATTACTTCACAGCAGCAAGGACAAGGTAGAAAGAGACGACGACGACCTCGAAATCCTTTCAAAGTTCATAAAAGAACACACGGTAGTACTTCCAGAAAGAATAGGAAAAGAAGAAGAACTGGTAGAGAATTAGACGTATTTGATTATTAAACTGTGAAAATGATGCACCGAGATTCTTGCGAATGTACCAAGTCAGAACTAGATCTGTTTTCTATGCCTCCCACCATGATGACGACGCAAGAATCCCAATGGGTGGAATTTCATCCTGTATCGTCTTTGACGGAATCAGCTCCTATAGAATTTGAAATCAAAGGACAAACCGAAGATTACATCGATCTGAATAACAGTTACTTGTTCCTGAAACTGGTAGTACAAAAAAATGACAACAGCCTTCCTGTGGAAAATTCCAGAGTAGCTCCCGTCAATAATTTCTTTCATTCTTTGTTCAGTGGAGTAGATTTGTACTTGAATAACAAACTGATCAGCAGCTGTTTGGATACTTACCCTTACCGTGCTTATTTGGAAAATCTCTTGTCGTACGGAAAAGATGCCAAGAACACTCATCTGGATGCTTCTGTGGTCTGGAAACTTGACACTGCGACAAAGTTTGACAATACAGAATTACCTGTAGCAGCGGTAGCGGCGGTAGGTGTGCAAGGTCAGCCAAATTACGTAGCAGCAGTAGTAGCAGACCCAAAAAATGTCGGATTTAACGACCGTCGAAAGAAAATCAGGCAAAGTTTAGAACTGATGGATCGTTTGCATTTGGACATGTGGTTGCAAGACAAGTATTTGTTGAACGGAGTAGATGTACGCCTGAGACTAAATCGCAGTAGTGGTGCTTTATATTTGGTAAGTGAAAACAACGAGTGGAAAACCATCATCCAACAAGCCAAACTTTACGTGCGATGTGTAGAAATCTTACCAAAAGTAGCTAACGACATCAGTCAAACCTTGAGCAGAACCACTGCTAAGTATCCTCTTAGACGCGTGGAAGTGAAAACCTTTACTGCAGCCTCTGGACTCCGATCCATAGTCGAAGATCACATCTTCCAAGGACAGCTCCCTAAACGCTTGATCATTGGCATGGTCAAAAATTCAGCCTTCAGTGGAGTCAACAATCAGAATCCATTCCAGTTTGAACACTTTAATGTCACCAAGATAGATGTCAGTCGAGATGGCAAGACCTTGTGTACCAGACCTTTTGAACCTGACTTTGGTGGCCAGAGAAATTACTTACGATCTTACTTGAGCCTGTTTGAAGCCACAGGTCAGTTAGGTCGCGACACCAGCCACGGCATTTCTTACGACGATTATGCAGGAGGGTATGCCTTGTGGGGTTTTGATTTCACTCCGGACCAAGGCAGCGATGAAGGACATTTCCACCCTATAAAATCAGGCCCCCTTCGTGTGGAACTTCAGTTTGGTCAAGCTCTAGCCCAGACAGTGAACGTCGTCTTGTATGCAGAATTTGATAACACTCTAGAAATCAACAGTTTGAGAGAAGTCATTGTAGACTATTAGAAGAAAAAAAACAAAGATGCAGAACGTAGAACCTATGGAGATAGATGAGGGATTTTGTGAAGTGATTCAACAGTTACCAATTACCACAAAGGATGATGATGATGATAATGACGAAGTCATTCATTCAGTACCTCGAATAGAAGAAGAAGAAAACCATTCAGTTCCTGTGTTTACTGGATTTATGGTTTCTCGATGGCCAGAATACGAACAACAGTTAGTGACCTGTTATGCTCAGGAATTGAGTCCAATCATTAACAGTCTGATTAAAGAACAATGTTATGGATGTCAAAACGATCATCCCAGTCAGATACAACACGACAAATGTATGATGTTGACAGGTGAAGAAAAATTGGATGAATATTTGGAAACGGCCTGGAAACAACTCTCAGAAGAACACGTGTTGAAACAGTGGTATAAAGTCTTGGTGAATTCTTCTTTTCCTCCACTTACTTCTCTGGAGATCAAACGGATCGAAGGACTCATTCATCAGAGTGCAGAACCTATCAAACGTGAATATTCGTGGAATTACAAGACAGATTCATTCAAGTTTAAAGTCAGGTGTGCATTGGTGACTCAATATTTACATTGTTGAAGACAAAAAAAAAATGGATACCAGGGAACTTCATTACTTATTGAATCGCAGTTCCTATACTTCTTCTTGGAATCCTGTGGTATGTACTAAAGATGAACTACCTCATCGTAAACCAAAAAACGTTCATGCTTATGTCATCAATACTGACGATAGTGATCTACCAGGAACCCATTGGATTGCCGTGTACTTTCCCAACGATCACAATGGTGGTGGTGTGGAATATTTTGATTCTTATGGATTACCTCCTTTGGAAAAAGACATCATCGAGTTTATGAGAAGAAATGCCGTCTCGACTCGATTCAATAATGTGAGACTACAAGGATCAGATTCTATGGTGTGTGGACAATATTGTGTTCATTATCTTCATCAACGCAGTCTTGGATATTCCTTAGAACATTTACTGACTTATTTTGATAGTGACTATGTTCGAAATGATGCTAAAGTACAACAATGGCTTTGTCAACGTTATGGTTATCTCTTGTCATTAGCTCACAATCGTAGTGTACATCAAAATGATGATGTAGATGTAGAAAGTTTAACATTTACTTTACCTTCCCAACGTTGTCAACCTTGTAAATATGTTCCTGTTTGAAAATTTATGGTTGAATGGTTAGTTTTTTTTTAAATGTTAGAATAGTTATTGTTGAATAAAAAATGTTGTTGATTGTTGAAAAAAATGGTGTTGTGTGGTTTATTTTATTGAATTTGAAAATAATGAATATGTTCTTTCTCTCTCTTTCTATCTTTCTAAAAAAAGTTAAACCATTTTTCCTCTATCTATGATCTCCCTGTCGATCTGAAAAAAACCTTACCATGTTTTCCATCGCGTCCGCGCGTTAAGCATATAAGGCGGTTCACTGGTCAGTGTAGTCATTCTCGTTGACTCGTCAAGATCTCAACAGTTCCAAGAAGAAAAAGAAGAAGATGGCTGCCACCAAGATTACAAAGCTGAATGAAGCTATGGTAAACATAATGGGGGTGAAGAATCATTTGATGGAGACCAACCCAGAGAGAAAGACGATGACGTTCATTCAAATGGCTCATGATCTAGTAGAAGAGGTCCTGAGAGAAGAAATACTTAGAGAAAGAACAGAATGGGAAGCAGCACAACGCCTACAGCAGCAGCAACAAAGACAACAGCAGCAGCAACAGCAGCAATAGCAACAACTTATGCAGCAGCAGCAGTCCAGCAAACTATTTGACGGCGAAGTCCAATGCAAGATTGACTGCGAGGAATTTGCTTTCTCTTTCACCCAAAAGAGACCTGCCTGTCCGTAAGCGGTAAGACCTATCGCTAAACGTGGCCGACCTACTGGAGCTACTGCAAACTCCGCGTAGCCAAGAATGACCTAGAAAGAATGACGTCAGACGCGGGGTAGTGGGATGATGTTTTTTAGTTTTTTTAGGTGCAAGGGATGTTTTCCATCACGTCCGCGCTTCTAGTATATTAAAACAACGTCTTCACCGGTTAAGCTATCTAGTTTTATTCAAGAGAATGAACAACGTTGAAATCATAAGACAAGTTAGAGTTCATTTAGAGGTAGCGTGGCACCTCCTCCAAGATCTAGAGAAGAAGGAGAAGGAGGAGAGGGAGAAGGAGGAGAGGGAAAGGAAAATTCCCATCAAACCGCACTGGATGATGGAGGATTCCAATAAAGAAAATTGGGATCCCAAAGCGGACCATCCTCCCTTTGTTTTAAAAAAGGGAAACAGATGTATGAGTGCAGCTACATGGAGGGGGAGCTGCCCTGCATGTAGGGCAAAGCCAGGGAGGTGCCCACACCTCCTCTAAATGAACTTTAACAAAACAAAAAAACCGACGGTCCTTCTAAGGACCACCCTTTTTCAAGAAAGATTAATTCTATTCCCTCCCTCCCTCCCGTTGTCCCTATAGAGACCCCCACCATGTTAAACTCCCGTACGTTGCTCAAGTGCCCCCCACCATGTTAAACTCCCGTACGTAGCTCAAGTGCCCCCGCCATGTTAAACTCTCGTACGTAGCTCAAGTGCCCCCGCCATGTTAAACTCCCGTACGTAGCTCAAGTGCCCCCGCCATGTTAAACTCCCGTACGTAGCTCAAGTGCCCCCGCCATGTTAAACTCCCGTACGTAGCTCAAGTGCCCCCCAAAAAAAATTTTGTAGCTCAATACCCCCCTCCTACTACTGATATTCCACAACGTTGCTGCGGAATATGTAAAAGATGTTTTGTACAAAGTGAATTTAAGCAAATGAAGATTAGAACACGAAATAGACCTCAGATTGTGTGAATGGATATTGGAAGATGGACTTAAGAGATCATTGATATATTGTGGAGCCATCTTAGGAAAAGAGTTATATGTCAAAATAGCTTTAAAATACTTTACTCTATAATTAAAAGGTAGTCACTGTAAATTAACAAATAAATGTGAGGATGTTTAAGTTTTTTCATGTAATAATTCTAGCGGCTCGTTTTTGGAGTTTAATTACTAGTATCTTATTAAGATTAGTAACATTGCAGTTCCTCCATATGGTGCAACCATAATCATGCAAGACAATATATATCCGTTATAAAACATTTATAGCATAGATTTTGGCACATGCAAAAGACAGTCTGTTCAGTAAGGCTATTCTGGAGGATACTGCAGATCACACGCGGTTTATCTGATTTTCCTAGATGCCTGTCAATAATCACACCTAAAAGTGTTTGATTTTCTAAGTTTTTTAATTTAGTTCCCAGAAAATATGTATCGATATGCTCTGATTTCTTTATTCTTTGCCTTGATCCAATTGTCATACAACTAGTTTGTTTTGTGTGTTTCATGGTTCGCAACAGAGTATAGCAGCATTGACATTGTAAATTATGTTCAAGGGAGGGGATTGTATCACTCATGGTATGTAAGGTTGTATCATCCGCAAAAAAAGATCAGTTTCAGTGGCATTCATATGAAATGGTAAATCATTAATGAAAAGGAGAAAGATCAAAGGGCCAAGTATAGGGCTTTGATACACTCCACTTTTTGACGTATTGTAAGGAAGATGTAGCATTGGCCACAGAAACACACTATTGCCTTCCTGTTAGGTAAGACTCAAACCAAGCAAACGAATTGTCAGAAATGTTGTATGCCTTGAGGTTTTTTAAATCAATATTTCGTGATCTACTATAGCAAACGCTTTTTAAAAATCTTAATGAATTGCTCAGATTATTTTTCCGTTGTCTATAGCTGCTAGTCATGAATCAAACGATTTTGTGTGGGCAGTTTGCATGAATGCTTTTCTCTGAAAACTGATTGTCAGTTATGCAGAAGATTATATTTCTTTAACGGGCGATGTGTTTTTCGCATATTTTAGATAAGGTTGTTTAAATTTATATAGATCTATAATTGTTTGCTGAAAATCTATCACCTTGTTTAAAGACTGGGAACACTTTGGCTAATTTCAGATTAGCTGGAAAGATTCCCGTATCAATACTTATATTTCATCAAGCTAGTAAATAAAGGAGCAGCAACTTGAGCTGACAGTTTGAGTATTTTTCGTGAGATTTCATCTAGTTCTGTTGCTTTGTTGCCATCAAGTTTCTCTGCAAAAATCTATGACATATTGAACGTAGTGCCGGATTATCTTAGTAGCAAAATTAGCATATGCTACAAGCCCCGCACTTTCAAGTGTTAATATTTATTTTTTTTTTTTTTAAATTTAGGAGGCCCCGCACTAGCTTAATCCGTCACTGATGCTACAGGCCCCGCACTAGCTTAATCCGGCACTGCTTGAACGCATATGTAAGGAATCTGGAATGATATATGAGATGGGAGTTTCGACTCAACAAAATCTATACGGAGTGAAAGACCTTGTGATGTGGAAGAATGCTATCCAAATATTTAAGTTAATGATGTTAAAAAACGAAAAGAAGGTATTTAGATAGTTTGTAATATCTAATGGCTTTGGACTAGTATGACTACCGGTTTTTAATCTAATGGCTTTGGACTAGTATGACTACCGGTTTTTAATCTAATGGCTTTGGACTAGTATGACTACCGGTTTTTAATCTAATGGCTTTGGACTAGTATGACTACCGGTTTTTAATCTAATGGCTTTGGACTAGTATGACTACCGGTTTTTAATCTAATGGCTTTGGACTAGTATGACTACCGGTTTTTAATCTAATGGCTTTGGACTAGTATGACTACCGGTTTTTAATCTAATGGCTTTGGACTAGTATGACTACCGGTTTTTAATCTAATGACTTTGGACTAGTATGACTACCGGTTTTTAATTCTGACGGGAAATTATGAACTGTTGAACTTGAATTAAGGTACGAAAATATTTCCATATTTTTCTGCAGTCACGTTTCTTCTGAATTAGTCTTGAGAAATAATCCTTTTTAGCTTTAGAGATTGAACTTTTTACTAAATTTCTGTGTTTTTTGTAACTTTTTTTGTCAAGCTGTTTCCTGGTCAAGACTAGCTTGGGATTGATAGTGTCCATCAACCTGTTCGGTAACCGAGGCAATGTCCCTTGATTGAGATAAGCAAGTTACTTGGTAGTTAAGTGTGCATCTTTAAAGTGTTCCCCGCCTGACATTTAACGATTATATATATATATATATATATATATATATATATATATATATATATATATATATACATGCCCCGTTATGAAGTATCTGGGGGTAACCTAATATTTAATCTCCGGAATTAGTTTTATATATTAACCAATACTTGTGATAATGCAACCTTTTAAACTGCAAATTGCAGTTTAAAAGGTTGCTTTATCACAAGTATTGGTTAATATATAAAACTAATTCCGGAGATTAGATATTAGGTTACCCCCAGATACTTCATAACGGGGCATGTATATATATATAATCGTTAAATCTTCGGTAATAAGAGCATGAGTAAGGTACCTGATGGATTCGTGATCCATGTCAAGCGCTGACAAAGTTGATATAGCAACAGACAGACGAGTCATGACTGTAAGAGTTGCAATGTGCACAATGTTGACTGTAATGACTTTGTTTTGAACGTTCATAGTGTATGACAAAGTTCCGATTCCAACATACAGATGAATCATAGCTGTACGAATCGCAATGTGCACAATATCTAGTCATGTTTTGCTCTTGTCTGTAATACTTTTATCTTGAGGATTCATTGTATATCGTTCGCCTACGGTTGTTTTGCCTATAACGAGTACTTTGATGTGCTCGTTCCGTGTGTGGCGAATACTGGTTGCTATGGAAGTTGCTTGATGGTTTCCGCCTGCGAAGGATATAATGTATGATGTCAATGTTTCAGAGTAGAATTGAATCACCCTCTCTTCTCAATTGCATTATGTCTCTATGATAAAGAATCGATAGCATTTCTCATGTTCTACGTATGAATGAATTGCAATTATGGATGTATTTTACATCTAATTCTGAACAGAGATTTTGTATTTCCCTATCATAGGTACCATATCAACACTTCCTTTTTTGAAATAAGGCTAGAGACCATCATTTTGTTACTTGCTGATATCCACCTAATTAGTCACTTGTATTGAAAGCAGAATGTACTTAGATTCATGCGTTGATCTGCATCATTCCATACGTATTTGAGATTATTGTGCCAAAGTTATCTGGATCCTTTTTTTCAACTTCTTGTTTTAACAAAAGTATAGTGGCTCCAGAGAGAGTGCGTACATATGCATCAGCATGTAAGCCATAAAGCTTGATAGGTTAAGAATGGAATTACCAATAACAAGAGTTTTGTTCCTTGAGGGTGGAAGTTTGTTTTGCTCATCTTGCTTGTGGTGATCAAGCCCAACGTTACTCGCAACCTCGTTGTTAGGAGCTGATGAAGTAGTGGTGGGCAGTATTTCAAGCAACAGAAGCAACGAGAATGTGCTAGATGGATTGGTTTTAGCCTATCTAAGTTTGTCTGCTATTGACTGTATTTTGTTTAAAACGTTTACAGTTTTGTTAGGGTTTTTTTGTGTGTGCTTTTTGTTTGTTTGTTTTTTTAATCAAGATTTGCTTTGATTTCTGTAACTGAAGAAGGAATGGCATCAAAATCGGATAAGAAAATTTGATTTTGTAGTTTGATACGCTTGCTCAGTGCAGTAAAATGATCATTGATACTGTGCATGTTGTCGTTGATGCGTTTTCCAAGGCAGTGATAGACTTTACCAAGTGTGACGCAGGGAAGTTGCACGATTTCTTGCTTTATTGACTTTACATAGGACGATAAATCTCTACAGTCAATGCATTATTTGATCTTCACTTTCGATCCTTACGCAGCCGTCATGGAACCAGAACATACAAGCTTTGGATTGTATCATTCCTGAATTTGTATTTTCCTTGTCAATGTATTTACAGTTTACACTGAAGGCTCTATTTTGTCCCCATTTTGGTAGCAATTGTGGATGTTTTACTTTGTTTACCATTGTTTTGTTTAGTGTTAAGACGATATTTAATATTTGATGATACTTTCTTTTTTAGTTCAGTGGAGCTGTTATCGTTTGTGTTTTCACAGCAGCTTTCTTCAGCTGAGTTTTGAGACGGCGTTAGTTCAGTTACCTGGGTACTCACTTGTGTACTTGTATACGTAAGTTCAGAATCAAACAGGCTAGATACACACCTGAGTGAATCAGGATGTATGCCCTCATATCGTTCGTGTAAGGTGTTAATATCCGCAGCTATTGGCTCTGGAGAAAAAAATTGATTTGAAGCTGCAGCTTGTGGCTGATACTGGCCTTTGTTTCTGTTCATCCTATTTCATTTTGTTTTCAAGTCTTGCGTTTCATTGTTTAAAGCGTTTTTTGATATGTAAAGCGCAACAAATTGTATAATTGCTGTTGTGTCGTTCGGGAGCATCTGCATCATGTCACTTATGAACATCTGCATCATGTCACTTATGAGCATCGCCTTGCGTGTTTACTTAAATTCATTAGTTCATCATCGTTCAAACTGAGGACTGACTCAAGGTGCCGTTGTCGGAGAATAATTTCTGGGGAATTTAACTATTGTGTGTGTTTAACAAAAGAGCTCATTTTTATGTTTCAATAAAAAGAAAATAGTTGCAAACAATGAAAGTGAGACCGATAAGGTCTGAGTAGATCAAAAATTGAGACAGATAAGGTCTGAGTAGATCAATAATTGAGACAGATAAGGTCTTAGTAGATCGGATGTTTTCACCAAACAGAAATAAAGTTCTAATCAGAATTTTACAGTCATGGATTATCATTTCCTATGCTTTACATAGAAAATGACACATATCAAAAGGAAGTGGCACGACTGCATTTTGTTACGGTGCATGTCGGATTTATCACTGTTGACAGGCCGTCTGTGCGTACCTAGTGGGTTATCATGCAAGAAATGTATAACTGGATTGGCGAGCCTAAGGTACAACCGTGCAATAAATTAAAATAATTAGTTCTTTAATTAGTTAGTTAATTATTATATCCCATACATGTGTCCAGCAGCTGCACGATCATAAAATGTGTTTACATCTGAATAGATTAATTTCAGGATGAAGCCTGGGAATACATAAATCAATTGAAAATTTCTACTAGAAGTATATTTTATCAAGATAAACCAATGAATTTTGAATGTTACAATTATTGTAAGAAGTCGTGTTTGATCAAAATGTTAATGCTACGGATGAACACACGTTCCTTTTAAATAAAAAAAATGGCATCAAGAAAGCATTACCATGCTTTTACAATATTATCCTGAGTTGGATCTCATTGTCATAATGGACCTAAAATGCCGTCATTGTTGTGTTTAGGTACTCACATATCCCAGTAACACTGCATTTATAAAGCTCTGCACTTCGACGTTGTCTGTGATATGTCATTTATTACATAGATATCTTG
This sequence comes from Margaritifera margaritifera, assembly GCA_029931535.1. Taxonomy (NCBI): domain Eukaryota; kingdom Metazoa; phylum Mollusca; class Bivalvia; order Unionida; family Margaritiferidae; genus Margaritifera; species Margaritifera margaritifera. The sequence continues at coordinate 2,569,656 of JAQPZY010001389.1, read as the reverse complement.
TCCTAACGTTCCTTGATACAAGTGTGCAGGACGTTGTCTGCGAGACATCATATTTTACATAGGTATATTTGTCCTAACTTCCCTACGTACACGTGTACAGGAGAAAATGTGCTCAGCTTTCTCCTAAAAGCATGTGTAAAATATACCAAAATACCAGTTACATCTAAAAAGAACCCCTACCACGAATCACCTGTTGTACACAAATGCTGTGAATTTATCTTTTTGTTTTTTGTTGTTGTGTTATTCCAAACCACCCAATGTACATAAAACGCTGTACTAGTCTAGTAATTCTTTCTTGCCAGTCAGTATTAGGTTCTCTTATCCCTTACAATGACTTTCTTTCGAATAAGTGGGGAAAAAAATAGCCTGTCAATATAACATATACCGAACAGATTACCTCTTTAGCAACAAAACTAGATAGATCACTTTGGATTGATAAGTACAAATAAAACCACGTCATTACTTTTTTGTAAACTTCACTTTGACATATACAGTTGTCTGGACAGGTAGGTAATAAAGTTTACCGTAGAATGTTACATCGTGCCTTCGAATGAGTAGGATATGATGTGAATATGCTTCACTACACCGACTGATATGACGTGCCTATATGGAGATTTAAACTGACTGATATGACGTACCTATATGGAGAATTTAAACTGACTGATATGACGTACCTATATGGAGATTTAAATTGACTGATATGACGTACCTATATGGAGATTTAAACTGACTGATATGACGTACCTATATGGAGATTTAAACTAATTAATTGCATATGTAGCGTTGAGAACTTGTTCTATTCAGCACTATTCCGATTGTTGTTTTGTCTGTGTCTGGGCGAGTTGTGTGGTGTGGTGTGGGTTGGCTGTAGCATCTGTTCGACTTGCTGAGTTCTCAAGGTGTAGCGATAACTGTTTCTGTCTTAAAGTATTGTATAATACATGCTGCCTATCTCAATCCACATTTTCAAAACTAACACTTTAATATTTACAACTAGCGATAGAAAATCCCGTGCTACTGCAAAAATGCACAGTGCGTAATAACCACGTTTTGTTAAAGTAGGTCAGATAACGTCACTATTACCAAATGAAATATTTACCAAACTGTAGATATCGTAACAAATAAATAAAAAGCAGATTTATCTGATTGATATGTGTATCCTTGTCTCATTGATATGTGTATCCTTGTCTCATTGATATGTGTATCCTTGTCCACATAAGTATTTTATCGTTATAGTCTAGCAATCGATCACACTGTTCTTCAGTTTTAAAAACTGAATATATTTTATAATAATGATGATGATGATGATGGTGTTGATGATGATGATTATTTTAAACAACTGTTCAAAACCTGTAACAGTTTAAATTCCTTTCTTAACCTAGAAATTCTAGCCTCCCATATACTGTGCCGATTTGAGATGCCATACAAAACACGATATATATATATGTGTGTGTGTGTGTGTGTGTGTGTGTGTGTGTGTTTCTCTTGAGAATACATTTGAAAAGTTGGGTCATAATACAGTTTAAACCAATATCAAAGTAAATGCAAGTTTTGTATACCTGCTCTTTCATCCCCTCTCAGACACCCCAGTGACTGTGCCCAAAAATGAATGACACCACTCTTGCAGAGGGTCAACACATGGGCAGCCTATGTACCAAGCTGGTGAATTACGACTCAGCGCATTAGGAGGAGAAGCTGTTATGGACAGACAGACAAACAATGTCTGACGGAGGACTGGACAGAGGATAAATAATAATAATAATAATAATAAACAAAAATAATATTACACAATGATGATGATGATGATAATGATGACAATCAACAGGTCACAACCTCTAAAAGTTTAAATTCGTTCTCAACCTGAAAAGGAGCATTCTCCCGAGTAAAGTATAATTCCTTTATGAACTGTCAAACAACACACGTTGTGTATGTCTAAGTATGTTTACGTGTAATATGCATTACGTTCTTGACCTTTTATCAAAGCAGTGCAACGAAATAATAGCGAATTCAATATCTAAGCTATAAATAAAATCTTTTTTCGGAGGTGGGCGAGGTTATCAACCACCAATGCAAATAAATCTTATGGATATGGTTTGAATCTGGCTCGTGCTGGAACGATCAAGTGATTTCAGCTACTGTTAGAGATTTTATGTTAGCTATTTTCAAAATCAATAATTGTTGTGACTCAGTTCTGGTCGGATATAGACTGCATAACATCATGGCTTTACATATGAGTCTTCATATTCAGACTGCCGTGAAAGAACAAAGTGGGTGCTGAATGTCAACATGAAGAATTAAAAATCTGTGGTAGAACTATCTCTTTTTAAATAGGTCATTTCATATGTAACTAGGCCTATTCATTCCGTAAGTCTCTGATATTTTGTGTCAATAGAGTCAGATAAGCAACAGAAACAAGTTGAAAATGCAATGATTTCGTGCAGTACCTACGAGCACGTTCACAGTGTATAGTTTTCGGTTGTTAGGGGTGACAGTCGATTGAAAAGTGTGTCAAAGGATTGGTCTGAAAGGTATATCTATGATTCATTATCATGGGTTCAATCCCGCGGAGCCAATATATATTTTTTTCCTAGCCCCCAATAACAAATTGGGCTTTAAGAACCACAACAAACAATAACAAGAATAATAAGAACAACCTTTAGTTCTCAAATAACTGCGTTGCAGCACGTTATGTCACGTATCTTAAATGAGTGTTTGTACGAGTCAGTTACAAGAACTCAGCTGTCGTTTGACTTTTCGCTGATAGTTTTCTTTTATTAAACAATACGCTGTGCACATGTTTACACCAAATAAAGTTCTTACGACTAATACAACGTGCATTTAACAGTACAACCAATACAACGTACATTTAATAGTACGGATCGGTTGTAGATGCAACTAAAACCTTCGAGGAAACCATTGAACTTGGACAGGTCACCAATTACATAAGCATGAGCCGGATACAAACACTCTCATTACAATTTCACAACCAAGACCTGCGTGAGCTCCAGGGGAAATATGCAGGAGAGACATTTATAGTTTCTTTTATGGTACGTCGTATTGTGTTCTATTAAGTTCACTAAGATTTGTTGTTTTAAAGCGTGTTGGGTGCCATGTGAAACACTGTAAGAAATAGCTCAATTTCAGCCCTTTATCATAATGTTTTCAGTTTGTAAATATAATAGTTACAAAAGCCGAAAATGTTTGTTTATTTGCTTGTTTGATCGATTCCTTGTTTAGGATTTTACCGATTATCATAACTTAAACATTAAAACATCTGCAAACAATGGCTTTGACTGTTCCTCTAGTATATACCCTAATATTTTTTTGAGAATCCTCCAGTTATGAAGCCTACACAACAAAGGGAAATTGAGGTGAACAATTATGTCGATTAAAATATAAAGATCATACAAACAATTATTATTATTATTATTATTATTATTATTATTATTATTATTGATATTATTATATATATATATATATATATATATACATATATGTTTGTGTGTATATATATATATATATATATATATATATATATATATATATATATATAATAGTAGTTTTTTTTTAAAGCTACATCATTTAGAGTTATTCTGTGATATCAGAGGATATTACGAGATGAGAGGGCAGTCTCCATGTCACATATAGCACGTGATTGGTTAACTTTTGAACGAGTTATTGTGTCATATCAGAAGATATTACGAGACGAGAGAGCAATCTCTGTGTGACATCCAGGAGGTGATTGACTAACCTTTGAACGCTGCCGGAGAACATCTTTGACACCTGTGGTTGATTTTTCAAAGCAACTGCCTAGTTATTTTAATTAACAAACTTTTGTTTTCAACCCATGACTAACGTTTACTCGTCTTTAAGGATATCGAAACATACAAAACTAATTCCTTTATTGTTGAAAATATTGTGGGGAGTGTGGGTGAAGGGTATTATTATGAGTTCATAAAAGTTGTTGCAGATTTTCGAAATATGATACTACCGTATAAGAAAATGCTAGTGGCTGATATCCGATTATCGAAACACGAATACAAAGAGCTGAATATTGTTTATAGGTATATAATAAAAGTTAGAATATTTAGTGTTCTTGAATTCGCCGGCATAATAACGGAGATCATCATTACACATGAAACAAGTTTACTTTTGATACATTTAAATATTCCGGTATGTATAATACATCAGAAATCTCTTTAATGTATTGCGATAAGCAAAATATGGCTGATTTATGAATAAGCAGCAGCAAATTTGGAAAAGTTGAGAAAGTCTTGATCCGTTTTAATTAAAAAAAATTTTTTCATTATTTATATTTTTCTTGAAAGTTGCAATTCGGAAATCATATTTGTAATGGCTAGGAAATAACTTGGCGAAGGTATTTTTGGGGGTTATTTTTTAAAGGTAATCGGCTATACGTTTACATTCATACAGAAAACTCGTAAACGTGTTACAGTTCTTATTTACAGTTCCGTCAGATACATTAACAATTCAAAGTATCATGTGGAATTATTCTAAAAATTTAGGATATGAATCAGAGAAAAATAGTGTAGTTAAACAAGTACAACTTTTGTTTTCTTTATTAACTTTAATAAATCATTTTACAGTCTTTTTAATTTACAAATTGTATCTCTTCTAGAGATGTGAATTGAAACTTGTCAAAAATCTAAAGACAAAGAGTTTTCTTTTCTTGCAACCGCATGCTGGTATGGGGAATAGTATCTTAAGGAGTTGCTTCCTTCTTCATCATTTCACGTACAATTTGCTAACTTAAATCTAGACCCTAATGCATTGATAATCAGGCACTCATTTCATACAACTAGTGATGTATCAAAGTTAGTAGTCAGAACGACGAATTCGTGGTAAATGCAACATGAGCTTCCAATGCAAATCGCCGATCACTACCATTTGTCTATGTGGAAAAGTCTTTACTTAAAAATATGTAGGAATAGCATGACATTTTTTTTACTAGCTTTGGAATTCTAGCAAATAATTTTATTCGTGACACATTAGATGTCTTACATCTATTTTGAATACGTAAAAATGTTAAACAGGGAAAGAAACTGCTGCTGCTGTTATCCCTTCTAAAACGGGCGATACGGTGATAATTGGTTGCTGTTTAACGGCACACAAACACATGAGAGGTTATAGTGTTCTGAGGCACTTTGAATAACGTACCTTGCCCAGGGAAATACCATATAGGCCGGCTCGTACTGTTTTGGTCACGAGTCTGCCATGCTAATCACTGAGCGAGCTCCGCTCCGTCTGGCAAAAATTAACAATATTGAAATATATTGGCATAATATGGGAAAATACGAAAATACCATCAAACACAAAAAATAACAAAACGGATTTTTTTTTATGAAACTGCGGGAATGTTTAGTCAGAATGTACAATTCAAATTTAAATGGGGTCCCCGGGTATCCAAGTGGTCTAAGGCGCTCAACCTTACAGATCACTCACTCATCTCACCTCTGTCCGCGTGAGTTCGAGTCTCTGCTCGATCAAGGTGGGTATGTGAGAAAGCATGTCAGTAGCTTCCCGTGGGTCGGTGGTTCTTCCTCCACCAAATGTACTGGCCGCCATGTATAGTCCATCATGTGCTGAAAAATAGTGTTAAACCAAAAAATCCAAACCAAACCAAACAAATTTCAATAGCACGTAAATTTTAAAAGTATTTCGGAGCATAAATATTATTGTTTCTTTAAGGATTTTGACAAAAGTTAGATACAATTATAAATGTACCCATATTTGTTAATCAGTCTGCCCAGTAGTACTAAGTAAAATTTGATTCAAGGTCTGTCAAAAACATGCTGCAAGATGATTCAGTTCAGTGATTATTGTAATGATTCCATCCTTACTTCCCGCTTCCCACACTCAAGTCCCCATCCCCACCCCGAGCGCATAGAAAACAAATCGTGGCAGCAGATCTCACAAAGAGTGATATTCAACAGAAGAATTGTTTAACATAACTGTTAATTTCTCTCTCTCTCTCTCTCAAACATTGTTATGCTCATGATAAGAAATTTAACTGCATTCAATTGAACACATGTATGTATACTGACACAGTTACGACAACATCTTTCACAAAGTAAAGTTTTCTAAAATGTAAAAACAAAAAATACGACATATTTCCAATCTGGCTTTTTGATTTACATATGTCCCAAATATATATTTATATAGCTAAAGATAACCTCATTTATCCCGTCTCGTTTATTTAATGTAGGTTAATCATTCACCGTCTCCAGGGAAAAAAACAAAAACCTAGAAAAACCAAGCAAAATAAACTAGTTATTGTTTGCATGAGCAATGAATAGATGACAAGCTGTGCCTGAAGAACATTCTTCTCCTAGGATCGTTGATCCAACTTATTCTTTCGTTCTCTAACTGGTTTATCAAGAACGTCAAGTTGACGCTCAAAAAGTATCCAAATCTTTTTTATGCAAGAAGTTAAAAGTAGTATTAAAGTGGCAGGCTGTACTCTGTAGAATGATGAAGTTTAATACATTTTACCTATATTCTTGGTGTGTCTTTTTAAAGTATTCAACAATTCTTGTGACAAAAAACAAAGAAACAACAACGCAGAACAATTTATAAATAATGATATCAAACGCACACATAAAACATTTGGTCATGAAGTACCATTTTATTGTATGATATATTTATGCATCTTTAAGCAAACAAATCACGAGTTATATAAAATATTCACTTTTATTAGGCAAAATTACAGTATTAGACACTTTAAAAGCCTTTCCTCTTAGAAGAAGAATCGAACAAAATAGTGAGCGATACAAATTACACTCTGCAGTTGAATGAGTGAAATTTTTCAAACGCGTTCATTTCTTGTCGTGAATCAACAATCCTTCTTGGTTGGTAAGTATCGGGTTTGACACAACAAAATATTTTTTCAAAAAATCAGTTTCAGTTGTTTTGTGATCTACTTCTGTATTCAATATCTCAATAATAATCTATTTTGACTTTTCTTTGCTTTGATTTTTATAAATTGTTTTGGGCATTCGTCTACCATGTTACTTTATACTACCTTATTACGTAAGATGATGTTTAGCTTTCTACATTAGATGTCGGAAGGAAACTAAAACTTGCATGAACAGCATCTAGGATTTTAGCATATTATTGTGCTCATGTTATCATAAGTTGATTAATAAGAACTGAGCATCAAAGAGTGCCTTAACGCAAAGAGTCCATATTGAGTGCTTACTGTGATACTATTAGGGAAACCAACGGGATATCCACTCATTTTTAAAGTGTTCATGAATACAGTTTGGTGTAATTTATTGTTTTAAGTGACATCAACACAAGTGGGTTATTTAGTGTCGAAGCAAACGGAGTAAAGTGCCTTGCCCAAGAACACACCATGGAAGACGACCCGGCTGAAATGATGGGCACAAACCACAATTAGGTTGACCAAAATCAGCAAGATATTCTGACAAAAACATAGTACCAAGTTCAATGGTGTGTTTCGCGGCTGACTTGTTTTGAAATGTTACAAGCCATGTTGATAATACAATGGTAGACTTTGAAGCTGACAAAACAATAAATTGTTAAAATTGCCAGCTCTAAAATGAACACGGTGATTTGTAAAATGTCAGCTAATTGCAGGTCAGTAAAGCACTTTTTTAGTACATCCCTCTAGTCAGTCTGTTTTTCATCTTAATACAGGAAAACATGCCTGTCAACCCATGATGAAACTATAAGGATTGAAATGCACTAAGGAGAGCTAGTAAGTGCAGTAAGTTACAAAAGTCTATCAGTTATTGTAACAAATGTATCAAATAATTAATGTTTATATATAGAAAAGAAGGAAAACAATTGTGGTCTGAGGTCTAATTGTAGGATTCAAACCCGTGAATCAGGTAACCATTGAACCACAGCGGCTGCTGCCTCCAGTAGTTGCCTCTTACAACATGCATGTGGTTGAGGAATACGCATTTTATAGTGATGTTCTTATGTGTGTTTACCACATTGGGAAAATGTCCATCATGAATATTAAAAAAGGCCCCGCACATGGTCCTGAATTCCGTAGGGATGCATGTTCTCGCTGGTTATTCATTTCCTATTTCTTTTTTCTATGAATTTGCATGCTGGACTTGACTGAAATGATATCCTCAATGGAGCCCTTAGGGACGTGTCCTCATAAACTTCATCTTGATCACGCGGTAACTTATCATTGCTATCTATATTGCAGTGATTAACCAGTTCTCTCGATGAACGAGTTATTTTTTTATTTTTTTATATATTTTTTTTATAGTTTTTTTTTCTACCAAGCTACCGTGTCAGCAGGGATCGTCTTACACAATGTTGGTAATAGCGCCGCTAGAATAGAACATATTCAGATTAGGTGACACGATGTGCACGTGGGGTACTGTGCAAGGTTATATCGGATCATTTTCGTCGTTGTCATCATCGGCTCTCTTTCGTAATGTACAACATACTATGACTGTGATCACAACCAAACTTTGTTACAAAATGTAAACTACCATTAAATCCAGCTTACAACAATCATGCAATGAAATAAAAATATTAAAACTAGTGTTGAAAGTAATGTTACATGACCTTCAGAAGGCACTACCCTGATTTTTGTCTATGACTCTATGGCCATTTCCATATCCGTTCACAATTTAGATATGTTACTGAAAAAATGAAAAATATTCATATGTCGGGGCTGTGGATGTTCATTTGTGTGACCGTAATGCCATGCAATAAAGACATCTCACATCGTTAGCATTTATAGACTAACAGAGTCGAGAAAGTTACATGGAACAACTGACCTCATTTGAGACGTAAGAAGGGCATCCAGCTTAGAACTTAAGAAAATCTATCAATATTTGAAACATATTCAATGCATAATCATGTAGTTGGCACAGATCTCCTTTATGACTATAAAGTGATGAAATATTGAACAATCAGATTCATTCATCTAATTCTATATATTTAACATAGGTCAATACTTCGTTATTTTTTCTCCTCCGTGGATAGCTGCAAAATAATTATTAATCGTGGTGTTCCATGAACTGTAATATGTTCCGCCTATTACATTTTAACAAGATATTGGTGTATACGTGTGTGACCACGATGTAGAGAGAGACAGATGGAAAAAAAATAATCATCTAACCTGACTTAATGTTTCCTAAAAGTGATCATACGCACCTTAAACGACGGACAAAGGTAAAGTACGCAGGCATTCAATGTCATCTTCCACAGGGAATTTACTTCTCAATAAAATGAAAAGCCCTACATATTTTATTTTATAAAATCCACGTGTAACATATTAGATTCACTTGCGATAAAACTATTTAGACGTATATCATAGTTCAATGCAGAATACATAATGATTTCCGTTACGTTATTTTCGTAATCATTTGCAAAATATTACGATCAAGGAAACGGATAATTATTTTATTGATCTTTATCACCTTAAAATGATTCTGATTATTCATTAGATTTGTTCTCTTTAAGCACACGTGCTTTGTTGTACGAAAGCTATTTTTAAATTTCCTTTCACTCACAAAGATTTATATTTGTATATAAAATCACCATAAAGCACTGACACATAATATTGCTCAACCACAACATTTAATGATTTGGCTGATTCAAATAACAACAAAAGTAACGACAACAATGACGACGGCTACATCGACAGCAAAACAGACGTACCAGCATTACAACAAGAGTAATAACAGCAAGAGAGACACCACCGATACCATCGACAACAACAACAATGAAAAGAAGATTAATAACAACGCTAATGTAGGGGTGAAGGAGGGAAGAAGAAAGGGGTAACCAATCATGCTGAGTTGAACCGTAAAATGAAGAGCACGAGTTTTCGTAAATTTGATTTTATTATTCTACATATGCGACTCTTTCAGCGTTGCAAATATTTTCTGTAATTTCGAGAACAAGGAAGTTCAAAAGGACTTATTAAAATCAAAGTTGTTGAAATGAAGTTTGAATAGTTCTAATGAAATGAAATAATCATTCTAATTGATATAGAGTTTCTGCATTTTTCCTCATCCTCTTATTGTCCTTAAGATGATAGTGATAATGTTGCTGCTGATGAAGATTAGGAGGACACATTAAAGACTGCAATAATACAATACCTTTATTTACATCTCCCGGATTTGTTATGTTCTTTTTGAAAAATCATATTTTCATTATTCATTATGCACAAGGAATTATTATTAAACTCTTTTGTGCTTGTATGTAAATAATATCTATTGACACCGAGTGTGAATATGTAGAATGCAGAACAAAAACGCGTGCATCATGGTTGAAATGTTTAGTAAAGATTATAATACCACGCCATTTCTGTGTATGAGCTATTGGGATTTCGTTCAAACTGTTTAAACAAATATTCACGCAACAGCACGTATTCATGCAAAAGAAGGTAAACACACAAACGCACGCACACACACACACATGCACACAAGTCCAGATGAATGTTTCACCCACTGACTTGGAAATGGGACCTAAGGTTTTGAAAGAGTGCATTTCACCTGCTGAAATATCCACCTAGGAGATATGTCCGACTTTCCTTTTTCTTTACATTTCTCTTACTTTCCACATATCTCTCTTTAAAGTTTACATTTCAAGAGGTTACCGAAAGAGATTCGGTGTGCACAGAGAAAATTTTCATCTTTCAACAGCGTAAGTTGTGCGGAAAACATGCATTTTGCTTTGCCTCGTATTTTTAAACAACTGAATATTTTTTTGTATTTATTAACCGAGTACGTTTAAGAACCCAATTAAAGGCCAAGTTCGTATCTTTTAGAAGCAATCAAATACTGCACGTCAAACTTTTCTTTCTCTAAGGCTCATGTTCTAGACGTGAAGAGCAAATCGGTAGGAACAAAGGAGCGACTCGAACAGCTCTTTGGATTTTCTAACAATCTTCATCCCACCATTAAAAATCACATTGGCGTCATCAGATAAGTTAAATACATTCCTGGATACACGGTCCATGTTGCAAGATAGACAAATTGAAACTGATTTATAGTGATAAGCGACTCACCCCCCTCCCATCAGTATATTTTACTAGCTATGGATGACAGCTGGTAAGCCAGACGCAATGTAACATATGTTCCAAAATCTTCCATTCGGCCTATATGTTGGCATAATTTGTATCGACTCAAACGAGGAGGCGCTCAACAAAAGACTTTGGGAACTTTAAAGGCACTTGAAAATAACTGATGCATGAACAAAACTATAGATCCAGCTTTAGAAAAAGCTAGGGCCGTGAACTGAAACAGTCTTCTCAGACACAAAGTTAAGACTGCCAACAAAGGTATCCTTGTCGTAACAACATAGTATCCAGATGCCCCAAACATAGGAAAAATTCTCCGTAGACACTGACAAATTATTCTTTCCTCTGCACGTCTACAGTAGGCCTTCAAAAACCACCAGTGGTCGCACAACGACAACCAAAATCTAGAGCTAAAACGTTTAGAAAATTCCTTAACCGATTACCCGCGATACATTATCCGAACCGTAACCGGTTAATCAGTCTGAAACACCTCATTTATAGAGGTTGTACTGGCAAGAATTACAGCCTAATCAAAGTTTCCAGGTTCTAAAATCTAGTAAAACTTATATATTACCATTAGCTTTTGCATGAGTTCTCCGTACACACTCCACCTTAAATTCTTTTGTCATATTACACTGCCATTTCGTGCATCAGTCATTACCAAACATGTTCAATCCCTCGAAATGAAGCCCGTTGAGCTAAATCACAGACGGACGGAAATAAACGTTGCCATACCAAAACATTTCATCTCGTAAACCAATTATTTTATTTGAAAATGTCATATTAGTTCGAAACATGCACTGACTCAAGATTGAAAGGCATTGAATGTACTATAGTACCAACGGCCACGATAACGGCAGTCCTCAGACTTTTTATGATACATTAATTTTAAATTGGCAAAAAGTTTCCACAAAATCATTCTTTTCTTCTGGAATTGTGTTTTAAAAATGTGCTCATGATTAACACACTATCTGTAATAATGTTCTGTGAATTAATTGTACTAGTTTTTAAGCTTACAAAATGTACTTTTAAGAGCCCGGATCTTGGCTGGAGATTTTCTGACATGCGGAGAAAATCATTGATGGTAGGTGATTAATTGATGGATCGCCAGAGCACATAGGCCCTATATCTCTGCCTATCATTAGAATAGCATTTTATAGATTTCAAGATAACCAAAATGAGACATTTTGAAGTTATGACTTTTTCATTTGAATGTATTATACAGAAGCAATCATAAGTTCTTTAACCTGATTTGAAATTTTTTCAATCTAGGTATAATTTTCAGTCTAGGTGTAGTTATGTAACACTCTCAGCTAGGCAGCCATATCTACGGTCCATTTTAATATCCAATCTATTACAGTTTGACTGTTTGGTGAGAGGAATGGACAAACCATCAATTGCCCCTCCACTGGCCGGCTCTGTGGATAACATCCTGTACCACAGAAGTGTAAATCAAGGGTAATTTAGCTGTACTATCCGACCCATTGCTTTTCAGACTATCACGATGGTGCAGATTTAAGACTTTTTGTCGACGTGATCTACGCCAGATCCTGAAATATTTTTATTTAAAAAATGATATTTTATGTAACGGGACGTAACACAGGGTGATATAGTGAGTTCTTTAACATTTGACGATCATTTTGATATATGACCCTGGTTGGTTGGAGTTCATCGGCACATAAACACATGAAAGGCTATATCAAGTCAAGGCAATTAAAGCAAAGTGCCGTACACAGGGACGACACAGCCAATTCTGATCAGGATTCAAACCCGTACCCTTTAAGTCATCACTCCGGCAGGTTAACCAATGTCCTTCACCGGCTGTCTGGACGAAATGAAATATATTGAAAGCTATTGCAATGATATGAGAGAAAACGAAGTCAATAAAGAACGTAAGACTCAAGAATTTATAAATTTATAAATTCATCAAGTTAAATTTTAGAAAGTATTTAAGGGAATAGATACTTCCGTTTCATGGACGTTTTATTAATCAACATTTAGATACAATTGAAAATATCCACATTTGTAAGCACTATGCACACTAGTAAAAAACAGAAAACTAACTCTGCCACAAACATGATGTAACAATGACTCAATAACAAATGAAAATGATCATTACGGTGACTCCTTTGTTACTGGACATTTCCCAAAAGCAAATCAACTCAGCACATGTCACAAACAGTGCTTTATATAGACATATTGGAACATAACTATTAATCAAAGATTATTCATGCATTCTACAATAAGTACAACAACAACATTACCCCCCCCCCCTCTCTCTCTCTCTCTCTCTGATACAGCTGTGGCAATATATTATCCAATGTATCTGTTATGATGCATCAAAAATATCGATGACGTATGTTTTACATATATATATATATATACACGTGTTTCAAACATTTTTATAGCTAAATGAATTAACAATTATGCATTCCAATACAAATCAATAAAATAAACAACAAACGATTATAAATAATTATATTAAATGCACATGTCAAACATATGTACATGACGTGCCATTTTATGGCTTTTACAATAATGCTTTTTTGAATGCTAACCATTTGCAGAGAAATAACACATGATATTATACTTTTTCTAAAGCAAAGTAAAAAATGTCGAAACTTTACAAGCATTTCTTATTAATACAAGAAAGCATTAACACAGTAAACACTAAACTTACACTTTACAGTAAAATGCTTTAAAATTGAACCATATTCCGTTTGTTTTCTTTCTGGTCTCTGCTATTATTCCATAATGGTTATTTTCAGTGGTCTCTGCTATTATTCCATATTGGTTATTTTCAGTGGTCTCTGCTACTATTCAATATTGGTTATTTTCAGTGGTCTCTGCTATTAGTCCATATTGGTTATTTTCAGTGGGACAATATATGGCAAAATCATCCAAAGTTTCAGCTGTTGATGCTCTTCATTCGCTTTTAAATGGCTTACCCACAAACTTTCTGTCGTTTCTTAACATTGGTTTTCAGCGACCTCTTCGGGCAATCATTTACCTTACTTCGCACTACATATGGTGTATTTTGTTTTTGAGGGGAAGGGGGCCTTTTGTACGGTATATTACGTAATACCGTCAAAGTGCATAATAAACGGATAAGTAATTTTCACATACAAATTATTCTCACTAAAGTATAAGTCAGCTTTGCACACCTATTTAATAAACGTTTAAAACAAACATTAGTACTGATCTAATTATTGGGTTTGTTAAAACATATTTCATTGAATACGTTGAAAAGAAACTGAAACAATCCATGGGAATAAGTGACACATGAGTTTTCTTGAAATTATTGTGCCAACAATTCACGGGCTTGGAGTAATAAGAATTCAGAACTAAAGAGTACATATAAACATTACAACCTATATGGCAAGCGATGAGGTGTATATATTGAATTGCCTTTGATCTTCTTTGCTAGTTATTCGTTATGGATGCCAATTTTATTACAAATAATTCTTTAAGTTTTGAGAAATACGGGCACAAATGAGATTTTGTACGTGCATTTAGGACATTAAAATAAGTCTGCTGAAATAATTAGTATTTTTTACACATCTTTTGGAGGTGAAACCGCACTGGAAAACTGTCTATCTAAGAAATCTAAGACTTTAGAAAATAAATATTTAAAGTAAAAATAGATATTCAAGGTGAAAATTGCCACATATATTAACACTTTACATACGATATACGTGACAGCTCCGATATCAACCGTAGATTTCAAGATTTAGCTACAATAACAACCCATATACCCTTCATAGGGTATCTGAACACAATACAACTGTATTGAAGCAGAACATTTATGAAAAGACAAATGTATAAAACAAACTATAAATATAATGTTCTCTGGATAATTTTCATCAACTGCATTCTGAAGGAGGTCCTCCACAGTAACATAAGATTCCATATACTGCAGTGCGCTCCTTTTTCTCTTTTCCAGGTTTTGTCCGTTGGACTTCATTGGAATGAAGTGACGTAAATGGTGTCCTTGATGGAACCCGATAGAATGTTTCACCATAAGATTGGTTTGGGTTCAACGAATCGCAATATCTGTCCTGATCATGAGGGCCTTCATAGTAGGCATCTATAGGTTGGTTGTTATGGTTAATCCGTTCTCTGAATGAACGTGGTGGATATATTTCTACCGAATTATCAGAACATCCGTACACAGGATTGCTTGGAAAAAACAGATTCGGATTACGTGGCCTGAATTGCGCGCGCGGCACCCAGTAAGGTTGTATCGCGTCTTTGCCGTCATTATCATCATCATCTGCTCTCTTTCCTAATGTACAGCACATTATGAACACTAACACAACCAGAATTAACTGAAAAAAACCAAATAAAGTCAAACATAAATGTTATTTGCAAGGAAATATACATCCCATATGTTGAATGTAAAGAGAGCCGAGATCAGTACTATGCGATTATGGAGGTATGAACTCTTTTGTTTTCACAGCCCATGACCTCGCTTTGCTCGTCCTGGCCGGTTGAAACAAATAAAAGTGTTCTCATCTCACCCATAATTACCTACTACACGAACTTTTTTAATACAGACAAAAACTTATCGCGTCCTCTTACCCTGTATATAATGATTTTATACAAAAAGGATGCTTGCCGAAGAGCTTCGATAAAATATTTGGCCCATGAGTTACATCCCTTGATTACTGACACGAGTTACACACCATTGATTGCGTACATGAGTTGCTTCCCTTGCTTGCAAAATCAATTTTTAGTAACAGTCAAATATGCAAATTTACTTAACCTTAAACTTGTCAACGTACTATAGTATTATATATATATATATATATATATATATATATATATATATATATATATATACATATATACATACACACAGAAAGTGAATTATATGCATAGTTGGCTAGTACAAGGTCTGTTTGACTCACAGAGTCGGCCACTCTGTCTTGTTGATATTCTTGCTGGAGGCTAGTTAGGGGAACTGCATCAACTTCCGATATGAACACAACCAAAAGTTGCGCAGGAAGTTGAAAAGGCTATGGGCTAAAAACCCGCCTCCGAAAGCCGTTCACACAAGCGACTGGGTGCAGTCAGTGGTAATGCGATTCCTATGTTCCTTAACTGATGAAGAACTAAAATATTCAGCATGGCTAGCACCCGGTCCGAGAAATTTTTGTTTGTTTGTTTGTTTGTTTGTTTTTGGGCGCGCTTTCTTCATGATTTTACATAAATGATCTTTCTGCGCTCAATTCGTATTGGCTTCATTTATACAATACGGTTACATAGTTTGAGTTTTGCGCTCGCAAATGCAGATAAAATGTTACTCTCTTATTATTAAGGTTAACACTGTTTCCTGATTGGTCCGTGATTGACTTTGCGAGTTCTGTTATGCTGTAGACATTGTTGATGGCATAATAAATTAGAGGCGAAAGCTTTATTGTCATCAATGATCCTGGGGGCGCATTAGGACTGAAGCTATAAATGACATGACCATGGTTTCCTCGCGCGTCAAATGATCCTTCAGCTATTGAACAATTGATGAGTAAGCTGATTACGCTGCTAATGTTTACGGGAAAGTCGCAAACACCATTTTCTTGTAGAATTTGCGAATTGAAACCTAGTAAGTTCCTTAAGCTGTTGTCGATTTAAAAATCAACTCTATAACCACCCATAAGCGTCAATCTTGTTTTAAGCGTAGAATAATTTGGTTCCGTGATTATGTTTTGCCAATATGACCTTTGTTGCCAGTATTTCTTCTAATTTATGAGCGATGTCAACGATGTTGTAAGCGCCAGGAATTATGGCGAGCAATGCTCCTGCATCATTAGCTGAGGTAAGATATCTGAAGTTGTTATTTTTTGCTGTGACATTATGAAAAGAGTTCCATATTTCTGCAGAAATTAGCACGATCTCATAGCGCGTTTCCTGCGATAGCTATATATATATGCTATACCTGACAGTAAAATTACTGCTGCCTCCTTGAACCAATTTGGAATCGAAGAGAAGAGTTTTCGACATGGCTATATCAAATCATTGTACAAAGCTTAATAATCGGCATTACTAAGTCAACTTTGCTGAAGGAGATGATCTAGAAATTCCTGTTCGCCATTTTTTTTCTGCTAGCACGCGACCACGTTGCTTCTGCTGCTGCTCCACGTATTTTTTAATAACCTCATTTTTGTTCTTCTGATCTTCTATTTTTTCAAATGGCATTGTATAAATTATATTTGCATAACATGTTGCAGCTTGGCATACATCAGCCAAGTCATGTGGTTGGGTTGGCAGATTGCTGGCATGCTCTGTAAACTTCGTATACTGGCATGTAATATGACATCTGGCTAATAAAATTCATCAAAGCCACGGCGGTTCATTTTAGGAACATGTTATGTGTTTCTATGAAGCGTCATAAATCATGTTTGCTGCCGCCAGTCGCATCATGATAACACTGCTTGAATTTAACTGCATCTATGCCCCGGCAGTGATCACGCGCAATCGAATCTATGTCGCGATTGTCTAATCCAGAAAAAAAATACAAAGCAGCCTGTATTGCGGCGAATGTCTTTTGGCATGTCATAGTAAGACTGTGCCAGGTAAATAGTATTGCAGCGCTTGTTTCGTGACAACGAGAAATATTCTCTGATTTTATTTATGTTGTTGCGGTCAATTTTTTAATCGTCAAATACATGACAGAGCCGTTGTTGTCATCAAGTTCTTCTACGGGCATTATTTCTTCTGGCTCCAAACGTGGCGGTCTCAGCAACAACAGAACTGCTAACGGCTTCGTCCAAAAGTGCCTTATATTTATCCTGACATGGATTGAGCGTGTAAATGACAACTTTGTCAAATTGAGCCCGTTGTTAAGCAGCATATTCAAAAGCAAATTTGTCAGGCCGCGAGCTTTTGCACCGACAATCAAGTAATGACAATCTGGAAAAAAGTGATGTCTTGATTTCTTGATGTCTTCTGAATCAAAGTTGATGATGCGCATTTTTTATACGTAGAGTATATATAATGAGTCATTATACAGCTTTTGGCACAGTTATTGGCGGTGCTGAATCGAGTACAGCAGCAACTATTTCTAATGCAGAACTCAATAAGCGCTTGCTAAAAACTGGTGACACGATGACCGGTCAGCTAAACATGTCTTCGCAAAAGATTACAAATGTGGCTACAACAGCAGATACCACAGATGGAACCAATAAACAGTCTGCAGATAAGTATATAAATGACGAAGTGTTGTTAACAGATACCAATAAAAAAAAATTCTCGAGGACGCTTACTTTCAGTAGGACAAAACTTGGCATCGGTAATCACTGGCAATGAAATGTTAGCGTCAGTGCCCGATGTTTTGCAGCTAGTTTGTGGAACTATCACTGGCAACATCGACATGAATTCTAAACAAAAATGACACACTTCGCCGCACTAGAAACTGAAAAAGATGCGGCCACCAAACAGTATGCAGATACAAAACTTAGCACAGATGGCGACATTTTGGTTAGCGCACCAGCTACAGTAAACATATATATTGAAATGACTGCGGATTTGCGAGTGGGTAAGTCCTTGTGCGTCGTTTTTGGTTCGCAGACAAGGCGGATTTTTGTTCAAAGATCTTCTGCGGCATCTTATAGTCCAATCAATATTCAAGCGGTAGAAGCTTTTAGAACTACCAACGATGTAAACTTCGCGTTATGTTTGAAGTTACGGGTGTTCCTAGGGATAATGCGACAACTAAACTGTATGTGGATTCCAAGCGAATACAAAATACGATTGGGCATATTCCATCGCTGTCGTCCAATTCTGATATTCGAAGTAGCTTTGTAGCCTTTGCATCGTCGGAATATTCAGCAGCCTTTAAAGCACATCTGGCTTTTGCTGACCACATATCTACTATCGAATGGGCTACAACAGGCGTTTATAATAATTTTTTGATCAGAATAGATTGTCCTGTGTTACTATTTGGCGCTTTCAACTTAGAGGATGATCAGTCGCAGATGAATACATCATCCATTCGTATCTAGAAGCATCCAATGACAGCGCTAACTGGACCACGCTTTACATAAGTACGGATACATTAGGGCCAGCTCTGGCTACGTTTGACATTGTAAGCTCTGGCACGAGAAAATATCGCCTCTACATATTGTATTGCATTTATGCGAAGCCAATCAATCCCGGTCTGACTTATTTTAAGCTTTTTACGCTATATGATCTTATGTAAACAAATATATAAGATGTCTGAATTCGTGAGAATTGCACGCGAATTTAACAGGCTGTTGTTTGAACAAAACACGATGACCTGGCTTTTGAAAACGCGAGATTAAAGGTGTATTATTATGAAATTATTGAAAACAAACAATTATATAAAAAGTTTTTGGCTTATCCAGAAGGCGTAAAAATAGATGATATCATGCTCAATCTTTTTTCGGTAACTTATATGAGAGCGCCATATTTGCGGCACGAGCTAAACAAATATGACGAGTTAAAAAAAATTGCAATGATAATGAATCGGACAGCTCTGCTAGAAGCATTGGAGTGCTCTTTAAAACCATACCAAACGAGCTGAATAAGGATACCTTACAATTAGTGTCTCTAACCAGAAAAATAAAAGGCAGAACAATGACCGAAAAAGAAACAAAAGATCACGATGCTGACTACGCATGCATGTACAATCAAGTCTGGCAAGACAACTTTAAAAACCAAGAAAGACTTCACGATGACATCTAGAAGCGATTTTTTACAGAGTGTTTGGTTTGAATTATGACGACATAGAAACGATTCTGGGAGTGATGGCGCTACCTGATAAAAAAGATCTTTCTAATGATCCGCAGCCACAACCTGAAGCAAAAAAACCTGAGCATAAACCAGAAACAGAGCCGCAGCCACAACCGAAACCGCAACCGCAACCAGCGCCAGAGCAACCACAACCTGAGGCAGAGCAGTCACAACCTGAAGCAGAAAAGCAACAACCACAACCTCAACCAGAACCAGAAATTCCTAAAGTAGAAGCAGAGCAACAACAAAAAGATGAAATTCCAGACGTTGTATAGAAGGCCACTGAAGCTCATTATCATAGACTCAAATACAGAAATTGTAATGTGTATGAAGACAATGTTTTCGCTGCAGCTCTTGAATACATTACAAAATTAATATCAGACGACAAACTTGCACATGCAACATATAGTGATAAGATTCCATTAACACTAAAAGAAAACCAGTATTCTGCTGCATTCATTGATGATGTCATATGAAATTTACTGCTCAATAAATATTTTGTAGACTCAAATAGTCCAGATCTAGAGAAAAAAAAAATAAAGATCGCTTGATTGATGTGACACCTCACAAAGAAAGCCTTGTCACAACAGCAACAAATATTTATGATAGAATTCAAAAAGATGTCAATAGTTTATTCGCATTAGAACTACGAAAAATATTTAGTGCCTTCGATAAAATCATTAGATATCACGTAACACGGTGCTAAGTAGTAATATGTGGGTATTGGGGGCAGTCGGGGCCTCTTTGGGGCATATACGGGAAATTAACATTATGGGCCTCTTGGGGACATATTTGGTATCATGTATGGCAAATTAGCATGGATGGGGCTCTTGGGGGCATATACGGGAAATTAACATGGATGGGACTCTTGAGAGCAGAAGTGTTTATGGGGCAGAAGTGTTTATGGGGCAGACACCCCAGACTATACTATCCAACACGCCGTGTGTAGTGACCGATACCCGATCAACTATACTATCCAACACCCCACTCTATACCATCAACATGCCGTGTGTAGTGACCAATACCCCGTCATCTACTATCCAACACCCCACTCTATATCATCAACACGTTGTGTGTAGTGACCAACACCCCACACTATATCATCAACACACCGTGTGTAGTGACCAATACCCCATCATATACTATCCAACACCCCACATTGTACCAAACACGCCATGTGTAGTACCAATACCCCGTCATCTATACTATCCAGCACCACACACTATACCATCAACATGCCGTGTGTAGTGACCAATACCCCGTCATCTATGCTCTCCAGCACCCCACGTATACTATCCATCACCCCGTATGTAGTGACCTTCTGCCTAGTGGCTATATCTATATAGTGTAGATGTATATATAAAACATTACCTATACCTCAGATCATGTTGGAGATTTCAGTAAATTTGCATATAATGTACCTATGTTATAAATAGCTTTAATGAAGGTAACCAACTCATAATAACACTAAAATGGACGTGACTAAAAGCTGTACTAAACTTCGGGAACAGTCATGGACTTTAGCGCAGACTAGAACAAATCCGGAACATTAGATTATAATGACCAAGACAAAAAGTAGTACTAAACTTCCGAACTGTCACGAACGTTAGCGGAGACTAAAAATAATCTGGGAAAATTTTTGAACAAATTGGCCATCTTGTCATTTTCACTGTTTCTTTTTCTTCTTTTGGTTCTGGATCAAAAATATCGGCATCACTTTTGATTTGTGACTGCTGTGGTTCCAGATATAAAAAAACCCTCATCTCCTATCTCCATATCTTCGTCGTGTTACATCTTGTCGTCTAATAGTTTAGAATCACTTCTCTCACACTGTTGATTTCTAGAGTATTGTCAAATTCTGCATACAAGATGACGTTCACGGTGTTGACTAGAGCTGTGGCAAACTAAAGTTTCACACGAAGTTGGCCTGATTTTATAGAGTGGAAATGTCCTTCGTCGCTGCCTTTGTCAGGAGTGAAATCAAAACCCCACAAAGCATATCCTCCTGCATAATCCTCGTACTAAATACTGTGGCTACTGTTGGTTCCTAAATGTCCTGTGGATTCAAACATAGTCAAGTAAGATCTCAATTAATTTTTCTGGGCAAAGTTAGGTTCAAAAGGTCTGGTACACAACGTATGGCCATCTCGAGTGACTTCTATCTTGGAGACATTGAAGTGTTGAAAATCGAAAGGATTTTGATCGATGGCTCCGTTGAGGGCTGCATTACTGACAATGCTAATAAGAAAACGTTTGGGGAGCTAACCTTGGAACACATGATCTTCGACCTTGGATAGGAGTCCAGAGGCACTGGTAAACGTTTTCACTTCCACTCGTCGCACCGGATACTTGGCGGTGGTTCTGCTCAAAGTTTGACTGATGTCGTTGGCCACTTTAGGTAAGACTTCTACACGGCGCACGTAAAGTCTGGCTTCTTCGAGGATGGTTTTGTACTCGTTTGCATTTGCCATCAAATGGAAGACGGTACTACTGCGATTCAGTCTCAGGCGTACATCCAATCCGTTCAACAAATACTTGTCTTGCAACCACATGTCCAAATGCAAACAATCCATCAGATCTAAAGTGCGCCCCTGTTTGATTTTCTTTCGACGGTCGTTAAATCCCACATTATGAGGATCGTCATCTGCACTCAACGCGTTGACGTTGAACTTTTCCAAAGTGTCAGGTTTCCATACCACAGAAGCATCCAGATGGGTTTTCTTGGCTTCTTTTCCGTACGTCAAGAGATTTTACAAGTAAGAACGGTAAGGGTAAGTATCCATGCTGCTACTGACTACTTTGTTATTTGAGTACAAATCCACTTCACTGAACAACGAATGCATGAAATTGTTGAAGGGAGCTACTTTGTCATCAGCCCCATGATTGGTGTTGTCTGTTTTGAGCACTTTGAGTTTCAGATACAAGTGACTGCTATTCAGATCGATGTAATCTTTGGTTTGCCCTTTGATTTCAAATTCGATAGGGGCTGAGGTCGTCAAAGACGACACAGGATGAAATTCTACCCATTGCGATTCTTGCATCGTCATCATGGTAGGTGGCATGGCAAACAGATCCAGTTCTGACTTTTGACATTCGCAAGGATCTCGGAGCATCATTTCTTTCTCAGTTAGTAATCAAACACGTCTAATTCTCTGACAGTTCTTCTTTTCTTATTCTTTTTCTGAAGGGGTTTTCAACGTTTCGTTCTGCCTTGTCCTTGCTGTGGCGTTGAGGAAGAAGTAATGCCAGGTCCAGAAGTGTGAAGCGAATTTATAGGAGTGTCTCAGCGACCCAAAAGATCTTTTCCAGTTTGCAGCAACACATTTTTTCCTGCTCTCATAAAGGCTTCTTTAGGATTTTGTTTGTCGATGAGGACGTTTTTCCTTGCATCAAAGCCGCATCTTTTAAGGCATGCAATCCTCGAGTCACCATGGGTTTCAAGATTGGGGCTAGCGTACGAAGAGAGGATTTTAACATATCTCCCAAACCATGTCCTCTTTGTCGATCAACTCCTCGGTGCACAGGATGCATCTTGTGTTACAATTCACAGGAGAACCTTTTTCGAAAATGTAGTTTCACCGTGACTTTTCTTTTGAAGAACAGAATATTTTGTCCCAGATCTCCTTTTATACTAATGTTGACACTGTCAGAATACGATTTACTGACAGGAAGATAATGTGGATGTACAAATTCACGGTGAACGTGATACGTGTTTCCACCTTCCTCGTACACAGCGACGGCAGAATCCACTTTGAAAGAAATGACTCTGAGTAACCGAGCGGCTGTGTTTCCCACCACGTTGTACTCCACCACATCGGAGTACACAAACAATACATTCAGTCCATCGTTCAATTCGACAGGGTAGCGAAAATACTTGTAAAATCGATCGCTGTTGTTGATGTCTTTCGTATTTTCTATGCAGGAACTATGGCTGTATTTCCACCCAACATAGCAAACAACTCAGGAGAAAAAGTGATGGACAATATTTTGCTGTACGAAAAATGCATCTTTAGACAATGAGAAATGGCATGATACTCGATCAGGATAGTTTTCTTGGTTTTCCAGGTCTTTGCCAAATTGGTCATTGAAAATAGCCGCAATGGTTTCCACCAGATGTCGAGCACTAAACTAATATCCTGTCGGAATTCTCATGTGATAGATACTAAATTGAGGATTGGCGGGTGCTGGTCTCTTGGATTCGTAAAAGCCAGGATCATTTTTGGCCAAGTGTTCTTGCACTTGTTTGTTCAGGATTTCGACGACAAAAGTGGTTTGATCTCCAGTCACATTCCAAACTTGTGTAGAATGATTGATTTCTACCATAGCCACTTCCCAATTAGCTTCGTGATCCAATTGTATGGACTGAGGTAATTTGGCTGTGAAACAACATAAGGTATTGTTGGGAAACACATCCACAGAACTGTCACTGGGTAAGGTTAAATAAAATTGGTTATTCATAGTTCGAGGGTTCTGGTGTTCTAGTAGTCACTCGTTGTCAAAGGAGAATGATGTTCAAAATATTCCAAAAGGGGGCTGCTATTGTTGTGACTGGAGGAAGGATGACTGGCGTTGGCCGCACCGTTGTGGTTGTTGTTACTGTCCGTCGTATATTTCAAGGAAGGACTAGGCAGAAGATAAACAATGCAACTGCTGAGTAAAATGTTCCACAATTTTATGTCTCCATGTTGCAAACTCAAATTGGCAATCGCTGCTCCGATGACACAATACCCCACAAAGATTTGGCAGAAAAAGACGATTTGATTTTTAGGCACACGTTCTCCGCACCACACCCACAAAGGTTGTTTTTGTAATTCTTGAAGAGAGGAACTCTGTGAAAAAGAGGTAGCTGCTGTGTTGAACGGCATTTTGGTTACTTCTTCTTTTTATAGTCGACGACTTTGGAAGCGGCAATCCAAGAATCAAAACTAGGAGGATATCCTCTCCAGCGCACTTTTACTTCTTCCACTCGACGTTTACCCACTTTACATGTTCTTCGTTCGAGAATGCTTTCGATGTCGTACAAGTCGTCTTCTTTTCTGGTCAATCGTTGTAACTCCGGCAAGTAAAAAGTTCCTTTTAACACTTCTCCGTGCATGTCTTCCAATTTATAGACAGGAGGATCACTTCCACGAACTTGTCCAGTGACACGAAACAATTCGGTAGTCCAGTTAGTTAATAACCTTTGTGAAAAGTGCGTTTGT
Organism: Margaritifera margaritifera; assembly: GCA_029931535.1. Taxonomy (NCBI): domain Eukaryota; kingdom Metazoa; phylum Mollusca; class Bivalvia; order Unionida; family Margaritiferidae; genus Margaritifera; species Margaritifera margaritifera. The sequence continues at coordinate 2,544,663 of JAQPZY010001389.1, read as the reverse complement.
TTTTTTCCAATGCGAACCCAATCTCCCGTCTTGAGCACCACTGCTTTCTTGTGTTCAATCTTAGGTGTACCAAACAATCGAGCAAACACCCTCTCTTCGTTTTCAGGGGTGACTTCTTCGGGGGCACATCCGATGGTACGATTGATTGTAAGCTTTGACCAGACGTGGTGACACGTCGATGTACTTGAGGGTGTGTTGATGTGCGCAATATTTCCACATGCGTTCTTTCAAAGTTCTTTGAAAAGGTTCCACGACACTGGTTTGGTTTCAGGACTTTCAGTGGTAAACAAATGATTGTGCCGTTTTTTCAATTCTTTTTTGGAAATCTTGGTTTAGAAATTCGGTGCCTTTGTCTATTTGCCATCGTAAAGGGTGACGACCACTTTGTTTCAACACCAGCTTTAAAGCGCGTACTAACTCAGAACTGCTTTTAGAACTCAAAGGAAAGACCCAAGCGGATTTGGAAAACACGTCAATGACACAAAACAAAATATTTGTAACCACGATTGTACGCTGCCAAATGAGGGACATCAGCTAAATCTGCTTGCCATTGATGATCGATGCCAGACACTTTGGTTTGACTTCTGGAAAACTTTCGTCGAATTTGTTAGTGTAATGTGTACGTCGATTGTTCTTGCAACCATTGTCGTTCTTCTGGCAAACGTACACTGCCCGATACAATTTTTGAACTCCTCCGTAACCAGCAGCATGTACAGGATTGTAGTAAATGCTGGCTAAAAGTGTCTCCTTGATACAATGTTACTCCCCAATAAGTCACCCACTGTTCGATACTACTTTTGGAGTCGTGAGGTATGTGGGGTTTGGACGAAGCTTGAAGTGTCCGACGAGCCAATGGAGTCGGTTGTGAAGTGGTTATTTTTTTCTTGATGTCTTTTTTCACTTCTGTCTTCCCTTCTTTCTTTTTTTCTTCTGCTGAAAAAGGGGTGGACATCATCTTTTTAACCGAAGCTTTCATTTCTTCTCGTTGATGCGTAGGGGAGGGCGTCAACAAGGAAGCTGCAATCTTACTCGGTATGGGAGCAGACGGAATTTGAAACACTTCTAGTGTGTCGTCTTGTTCTGTCGTCCCAGTGGCTGTGTCTGTTTTAGTGATTTTAGGTTCGCTTTTCATCATGGCCTTGAAATCTCTCGGAGTGGGTTTAGCTGTTTCGTCTAAAGCTTTCTGGTGAAAGAGTTGAAGACGTTGCAATACTTGGCCGTACCGTTGTGATTTTTATGCTTCTGACAAATACCTTCGATCCATTGTAATTCTTGTTGTAACTGTGACATCTCGTTGCGATTAGGATTGGGAGGTAAATGAGGTATCCGTTGTTTGTACCAACGATGGAGTTCCATCCATCGTTTGCAAGGAACTAAAGTCAGTTTTCGTCCTTCCATAAGATCCAAAGGTACAAGTGAAGGGTGTCCTTTTTATCTTCTTTTTTTCGTCTTTATTTCATGACTCGTCCTAAAAGGGGTCCAGCAATTGATCCTAACAAAGGAGCAGCTATTTTTAACAACGGTCCTATCAGCATGGGTAGAAATACTCCTCGTTTTTTTCTTTTGACTAAGAGGTATTTTCTTTTTGACAATTTGGCGAAGAACGTTCCGATGTTTTCCTAATTTCTTTTTCTGTGTCTTGGACAAAGGTATTGTTCCTTTCAACACATTCAAACAACATTCACACACGGTATCGATGATTTCTTTGTTAGCTGTTTGAATGAATTGTTTTCGCATTGGAGGATTTGATTTAGTCAGGATGGACAACACATCCTAATGTTTAGTGAGACGAGTCCTTTCTTTGATTTTGCCTTTCTTGGGACGACTAGGGTTTTGGTGGTGATGTGCACTTTTTGAGGCCATCTTTTGTGTCAGGAGCAAAATAGAACTCAGGTCCCTCTGATGCCACACTTCTTTTGAACACGTCTCCACTGATGGTCAGCACTGCGTATTAACTTTATGACAGGCGTCATTCGACGATGAGGTTTTTTCAATGGACTAAATCGTGTCAGTTCTTGTTTGGATAAAAATCCAGTAAACTTTGTAACACGCCTGTTGCAGCGGCAAGAGCAGCCGAAGTAGATGCCCCCCGGAGAAGAAGTGACTTTCGAAATAGGTTTCCATTTTTTACATCAAATTATGAAACACGGGTTTTAAATCAGGTTTGGCAGGCATTATCACGAAGGGCGAAGAAGAAGAAATAGAAGTGGTTGAAGAGGGAGACACCGTCACTACGCCTCGTGGCTTTCGAGAGTTCGTGCGCGTCCTAGAAGCAGTACCTCTCTTTCTGGCAGCAGGAGATGTTGTTTGTTTTTTCTTGGAGGGGCTTTCTTCTTGGGACTTTTTCTTTTTCTTGCGTGTGGTGGTTGTATGTGACTCTCTTTTAGGGGAGTGGGGTTTTTTTTTCTTCTTCTTGGTTTTGGCTTAGGATCCCATTTTAAAAGAGAACGAATAATGACACGTCCGAAAGAACCACTACCACCAGGCTTCAAAATGATTTGTTTTTTAGTGTGTGGATAGATTCTTGGACCTGCTTGTTGTTACAACGCAACTTTATGTTTTAATTTTAAAAAAAAACGTTGGGTTTGATGAGGGATGTGAATGATGCCTTAAAGTAACTGACGTGCTGTCAAAGTAAACCATCATAAAACTTCTTTGAGACTAGCTTCCAACAAACGGGCAAGGACTTGTGCATTTTGTTCGCGACTGATGCCATACAGGGCACGAATCAATTTAACAGGAGGATGAGATTGAAAGCAAGTCATCTTGAAGACTGTGTGAAAGAAATAACGTGGTGGATGTTTTATAGTTTTTTTTTCAAAGAGTTGCCGAAAGGAACGTGTAAACGACAGGACCTCCTTCTTCACACCAATGGTGAAACAAACTGGTACGAAATCTCAAATAATCGGGAGTGGTGGGTTTTAAATCGATGAGTAAATACGCATGAGGTGCTTGAGTGGCATCTTCGTAAGGATAATTCAGCCAAGGAGTTCCTAACTGTTTGGCTAACACTTGCACTTGAGATTTATCTCTGGGACTTTTAAACAACACAACGTAATGAGCATTGAGACTGATGGTACGATGGGCATTACTTTGTTGAAATAAATTTTGAGTCATTTAAATGATACTGGCATTACGATGATGTCCTTTTCGTGTAAATCAAAGTTTAATTTCTTCCTCGTCTTCTCCTAACATGTCATCGAAGATCACCAGATGTGTTTGACTCAAGTCAATCCCATCGTCTTCGTGAAGAATGCTTTCTACAAACGAAATGGATTCTCCTTGACTTTCTTGAAGTAAGGCGTAAGACGATTGCCACTCTTTGTAACACCACACGATATGTTGAGGGGGACGATCAATCAAATGGGATTTATGTTCGATCAAACGTTTGACAAATTCGATTTTGCCTGAACCACTGGGTCCAGCAATCAGCATGTTAAAAGGATGACGCAGATACAAAGCTTCCACACTTTGACGATCTAGCTTTTCGTCAATCACTTTGAGAACAGAAGAAGAGGAAGAGGATGCGGAGGATGCGGACATGACTGAGGTATGGAGAATTTTGAAAGGATCATGAAAGCCACAAGACATTTTATACATTTCAGTCACGTTTAATTTTTTAAACAAAAACATAGTTACATGTCCAAAATTAAAACACGAAAACACGTAAAGCAAAAATGAGTCCTTACATCAATGCGGCACACATTTAAAGAACCAAAGCTGCATATAAACAAGTCAATGTACAACAATAGTCTCGACGGATGTGTGTCCCACGAAATCGATGTACACGTACAGGTATTCTTGTCTCTGTGGAATCGAATGTCTCTAATTTCTCCGGCGGAAAGTTTCTTTATTCCTCATTTGTTTCAAGTTGTACGACGGTATTGTCTTCCTTTGTGTCAGGTTCTTCTTCTACCACCGTTTCTAATGTCATTTTTTGACTTTGGTTATAAGTGCACTTGTTCTTTTTGTCTAGGATGATTAGTGACACACAAGGTCTTTGGTATAGTGTGCCACTTCTTGCAGCCAAGCATCGAAACCAAAAGTTTTCCAGTTACGTAGATCTTTCCAATCGTAAATGTGTTGGTGTAACCAACTAGCGATACAGACTTCTTGGTAAGTATAAAGTGTGGATACAGTTTTACAGATATCTTCTTCACACGGAGGTACTCAACTTGTTTTCATCACGATTCTCAAAACTTTGAGTACAATTTGTATTTCGTGCACCGATAAAGTGTGAATGGTCATGTCTTTGTTGCATGTAGTGTTCATAAAAAATAGTCCACAACGAATTTCTGGGAAACGAAATCCAAGTAAAGTAGTCAATAACAGACATACCACATATCATCAAAAATTCAATGGAAATAGTTCTTGTATCAGTAGTCTGTAATCCTCTAAGGTCTGAACACTATCATTGACTTCCTTCCACGGAATTCGTTCCAAGACTTAAGACAACGGTCGTGGCATGGTACGTTTTTATATTACTCCTTCACAACCACGTCTTTCTTTTTGATGAAATAGTCACACAACTGCCAAATGGAATCTGGTGGTAAAGAATATCCAAGACATTCAGTGATTGCCTTACTACACCTCAAATGGCGTGAAGGCGTTTCGTCTTGAGGTGACACTTCTTTTAAAAGTTTTTTGTATTCCTCTAAGTTTGTAACTTTTTCCTGAATTTCATTCCATCGAATTCTGTGTAACAGCGTTACATTGTAGGTTGTGCCATCCAAACTCTTAAAGGAGGTAGGTAGTCCTTCATGAATGCCTGACCATTTGAATACTTTGAAACAAATCAGTACTGTTATAGCATTCATATACCAATGGTTAAAACGTCTATGTCGCAAAGGATGCAATTGTTCTTTTCGTTTTACTTGAATCTGGACCAGCTCTTGGTAAATGCATTCTCGCAACTCAGGAGGCAAACGACGAATGTGCCCTTCTAAAGTATCCGACATATTACTTCTTTGGACCGACCAAAGGCAGGTACTGACAGCGCGGAGAACATCTGGCATGTTCCAAGTACGCTGAGTCTTTATACTCCCATTCGTGAAGTGTCACACCACAGCTGAAACACTGAACTTTATCGTCTTCTCCCAAGTAGACAAATCCGGCTCTGCCTTAAGCTTTGGAAGTAGGTCTTGGCAGATTTTTAGGCCATTTATCTTTGAACGTCTGGAATCGACTTTCAAATTCACAATAGCCAGGCAAAGCCACAGGCAACGTGTATTCTTTGCCAAAAAGTATGGATGCGATCCACAGGTAGGTACACGCTTAGCATCACATTGACCAGTAAAGCAGAAAGGGCGTCGTGCTGCATCGCTTTCGCTAGTGGTGTGGTAAGGCACACAAACGGCATCGCTTTCGATGGTCCCAGAAAAGCGGTAAGGTCGTGCTGCATCGCTGATGTCAAAGCGTACGGCATCCATCTCATCGCAAGGCACTGCATCGCACTCGATTTCGTGATCGAACTTGGAGTCCACAGTAGGTGGCTGTGTCGAGTTCGTTAGCATCGGCGTCTGTGTACTGGCCTCCACATTGAACTTGATGTTCATAGTGAGCTCCTCACTCGATGGCTGTGTGGAATTATTATTCATCTTCTTCTTGCTCTGTCAACTTTCGTAGTCACAATGAATTTTTGGTCTTGGAAGTTGTCCCTTTTTTATACTGAAGATCGGCGTGTCCGTACGTATGGTAAAGTGTAGTGGTCTGAAAGTCGCACTCGTTTTTGGTAGACAATTTGACAGACTTTTTCTAAAGGGCGACTAACGATTTGGTGGTTTGGTAAACGTACAATTTTGTGGGGCTCCACTGTTTTCACTCGAAAGTCTTGATCTTGACCGGAATGTAAAGCTTTTCCCAAGATATCAAAGTTGACTCGTTGACTCGCTCGATAATTCAGTGTCAATCCTTTGACTTTGCATTTGATATGAAGTCGGCCTTGTTGGTCTCTGTATTGGTAGCCGTAATTTTTAGGGCCACCGCTGGCAAAACCGATAATCGTCTCTTGTGGGTGCTTGTCCGTCCATGCTCCTAAACGATCCCCTTCGATGGTGGGGTGTTGGATACCAGAGCGATGGATGTACATACAACTGTCGGTATCAAAGTAGAGAAATCGATCTCCCAACACATCTAAAGCCTCATCGTACAATTTTAAGCGAGCATTAGCTGTCACGTAGCCTGCAATGACGACATTGCTAAAGTGGTCAGGGAGTACAAACTTTGGTTCTTCTTTGTAATTGACCACGATCAAATTTTCACGGACGATTTCCACGTGTTTCATCAGTTTTCCTTTGTCGTCCACCAGTTGAAAGTAGCGACCGGGATCTGCCAAGTATTTCGTCTTGGGCAAGATCGGACGTTGTGCCAAATGTTAATTCTGCCGGGGTACTAAACTCGATCCAGACAGGAGACTTCAGACTATAGTGATGAATGGAAAGTTTCAACCGATCGTCCTCTTTAGCTTGGCATTGTCGTTTCAATGTTTCTAACAAGGAATCCCACAAATCGGTAATGAAACCTGCGGCTTTCTCAGGGGGTACTTCAGATTTGAACTCTTTAAAGTTGACCGTGTAGGTGTAAGCCGTGGTTCTAAATTTCTGGAAGTAACTTTTTGCGTCTCTCGGGAGCTACGGAACGACTTTCTTTTTTTAAGAGTTCTGGATTCTCTTGGTCTTGCGGAGGGAAAGGGTATTGTTTCTGGTTCACTCATGCCCTCTTCAAAATCGCTGGCATGCAACACTTCAGCTAGCGGTGTATGAGGCGGTACGGAAAGTACGGAAAGTCGTCGTCGTCGTGGCCTCTTAGTTTCTTCTTCTTCTGGTTTCTCACTGACATTGCGTGATCGTTTCATCTTGATGTCCAGCTTTAATTTGATTGAGTTTTACACACGCTCTTTCTCTATATATAAAGAGAACTTCTTACCCTCAGAGTAACTATTCGTTATTCAACTTTCAAACTTTGAAGATGGAAGAGCAGTCAGAAAAGCTTACCCTTCTGGTCCGAGATTTAGTACAACAGACGGCTGTTGCCATCAGAAATTTAGAGAGAGTCCTTGGAAAGTATACCAATAAGACTAAGGACTTCTCCTCTCGAGATAAAAGTCAAGATACTTGCTATATCTGTCAAAAGAAAGGACATTGGGCTCCAGAATATCCACAACGTCAAAGCCAAGGAAAAGAAAAGAGAGACAAAGGGAAAGATACCTGATATCATTGTCAAGAAAAAGGACATTGGTCTTCAGAGTGCCCTAGGAAAAAAGAGAACAAAGAGAAGAGGGAGGAGGCAGAGGGCTCTTCAGAAACAGAAGAAGAATCTATCCCCGTCGTCAAGAAATGCAAGAAGGCAAGACGACTGGAAGACAACGAAGAAGAACCCATGCCTATGAGGATATTCAAAAAAAAAAAAAGAGACAGACAGTGAAAGAAAAAATGAAGATGAGTGATGTGTTATACAATGTTCATTGTAATTTTAAAAAGAGAATATACCAAAAAGGAAAAAAGTAAGAGTCTTTTGCTCTTGATTTTTTTATATCATGGACGCACAAACGCACTCATACACAGCCAAATGATGGGATTCAAGTTTTACTTGATTTGGCAATTTGATTTCTTTTCTAAGAAATGTGGGTGGTCCTGAAAAGGTGTTTGTTTGTAACAAATTTATGGACTGGGCATCATGAGCTTTAACTGTCTCAATCTCTTTCTACCTCCAAATCCTGCGTGTTGATGACATAGTGTGGGGTGTTGGTCACTACACACGGAGTGTTGATGGTATAGAGTGGGTTGTTGGATAGTAGATGACGGGGTATTGGTCACTACACACGGCGTGTTGATGGTTTAGAGTCGGGTGCTGGTCACTACACACGGCGTGTTGATGGTATAGAGTGGGGTGTTGGATAGTATAGATGACAGGGTATTGGTCACTACACACGGCTTGTTGGATAGTATAGTCTGGGGTGTCTGCCCCATAAACACTTCTGTCCCCATAAACATTTCTGCCCTATAAACACTTCAGCCCCATAAACTTCTGCCCTCAAGGGTCCCATCCATGTTAATTTACCGTATATGCCCCCAAGAGTCCCATCATGTTAATTTCCCGTATATGACACCAAATATGCCCCCAAGAGGCCCATACTGTTAATTTCCATATATTGCACCCAAGAGTCCCCGAGTGCCCCCAATACCCACATATTACTACTGCGCTATGACTCAAATTTATTTTCTGGTGCAATTGCTTATTTGAACTCAAAATCTGATGGTAGAATTGGAATGATAAGTTTTCCTATTATCCTTTTTCTCACGAGTCACAAATTCCAACAGAAGAAATGGAAGCAAACTTTAAAAAATATGACACATCTATGACAAAATTGTATCATGTTATGGTTAATCTAAAGGTTCCCATATTTTATACACATGTTTATAGCATACATAAACTATAAACTAAATAATATATATGATGAAAGATATTATAGATTTTAATCATATTAGCAGCCATCTGGAAAAAGAACAACGGGAAGATCTTATTGCATATTATTGGAGCTGTCACAAACGAGCCTACTGTTTCAAGATGTCGTACAAGCATTACAAACGCCTATTATTTGTCTTGTCTGCTGTTCTGCTGGCGATCACTGCGGTCGGAGTTGCCAGTACATGTGCTTAAATCCTTTTCTTCTGATTATATCTGGCGTTGGCATTGCAACTCAAGCTTGTTGCAGCAAGCTAGAACAAAATATTCAAAATAAGATGACCATGTGCATATACGCTTCCATCACGTACACAAAAATATTAAGCCAGATTAAATCTTGCCTGCGTGGTGCCGCGTTTAACATGGCTGATTTGGTCAAAGAATTTCCCATCATAGATAATATTATTGCTGAGTTGAGTCCTATGTGCCTTGCCAAATACGAAAAAAATAATATCAGCACTGCGGCCTTCGAAGTGATATCAATGGTTCTAGCTTTGATACTGGTGATACTAAAGCATAGGACAATGGTGGATTTAAAAACTAAGAGACACGGATGAAAGGTAAAGGTGACTAAGATAGGCAAATCAAATTTGGTGCCATCTATGCTCGTCTTGACAAAACCGTACAAAGGTTTTTTGTTGCCTAACTTGTTGTACTCTTCTCCCAGCAGACGTCGAGAACTTTCACGTTCTATTGCAATGTCAACATAATAGGGAAAATGATCTATTGATGTTTGATAAATCATCTTAAGAGCGCCCTTGACAAATTTGTATGCGACATTTAATGTTCAAATTTCTTGTATCATCCAGCTGACGTCTTCAGTATTCCAGTCTATCGGAAAATTTACTTTGGCGGCATATGCACGTTCGTACGCAGCCATTATTCTTTCAGATTCAAACTCATACATTATATAACCTGTTTTCCAGTCTCTAATTCGCTGACAATTTGTTGTAATTTTTATATGGCGCCTTTGATAGTCTTATCATAGCCTGGTTACGCGAGTAATATAGTTTAATGTAATCTTGAACATTTTCCATGGCAACACCGCAACTAACTTTTTATCATGACACTTTTGTGATGTCATCAATCGCTGTGGCAATATTTTCAGGTTGATCTTGTGTTATGTATATTGAATTTATGATATGTGTCCATGAGGTAAGTTGTACTTTAGTGGTCATTTTGTAAACAACATATTTACTGCATTTAAGTTCAAGTTCAGTCTTGTTTACATAGCATTTAACAATTAGATTGGAATTTTCCATTTCTTGATGTGAGAAAAGTCAGGAACGCGATAGTTTTTATGTCAGTGATGAAGTCGTCGCAGATATCTTTGATATCCGTGCTAAAAAATCCTATGATGCCAATTGCTACAGGATCATTGCTATAGCGGCAGTAATCTCTATTAAAAAATTTTCTGTCGTATTCAATATAATATCGACAAACAGACCATATGACGCAACTATTGATACCTCAAGACCTGATAGTACCTGCGGTAAATAATATTTTGGCAACTTGCTAACGTCTCTCGTAAAAGGATACATGAATTCTAACACCGCGATTTTGTTGTCACTGACAATGTAGCCATCGGGACTATATCTAAAACCATCGAGAGGTTGAATGCAGATATCGCTGCCATCTACTTGTTCATTCATGGTGATCTCAACGTATCATCTGATATCTGGCTCAAATAATGTACCCCAAAGACATGGCAACGTTACATATTGTGGCTGCGTACTTAGCTTTTTTTTCTGGCAATATCATGTGCAGTTTAAAAAGGGCTATTGCCAGGAACTGGAGTCAATTCAGAGCCACCAACTGTTGGTGATAACAAACAATGCCATTCAGGTGACTTCTGCTTTATTTTATGCGACCTACCAAACGATTCAAAAATCGATTTCAGGTCCATTATACACTGTCATTTTCATATCAAAAGCTGTCAGCATAAGTTTTGTTCAAAAGTAGTATATAAAGCGTAGAAGACGCGACAAACTGGCAGCGGTGTGGTAAACATCAATTATGTGTAAAATCATTGTATAAGGTGCAGAGGGAAAACAAAAAACTGTGTTCATATCCCCATAATCGCATACTACTGAGATCACTTGTGATTGACGAAACGTGTTGATAGTGATGGACGCGTAAATATTGTTTGCATAAATTATTAATATTTCAGAGCTAAATTGGCATCGTATGGAAAGTAGCATTCTGCCAAATGAATATTAGTATATAAAATTTTCAAAACTTCTAAACTATAAGCACATACAAATTTCATAGGGTCCATGACAGTTTGTCGTTGAAAGATTAAATGCGGTCGTACACAATCATTCATGCAGTTAGCGTCGTCCAAAGGGATGCATACAATATGTCAAGGAGAGTATTTAAAACTGAAACATTGAAAATAGCTATCAATAGATTGGCATATTGTCCTTTTGTCAGTTCATTTTTTCTTAAATAATGAAAAGGAAACACTAATCATATCAAACTAGCTTCATTGCTACTAATTCGCCGCAATGAATGCACAAAATTATGCAAATAAACCAAATAAAAAACAAAACGTATTCATATAACATTGCAACGCAAACTAGGAAGCGTATTATGTACATATTGTGCAGTATGACATTATACAGTAAGTATAGAGAACTATATTTCTTTAGAAAAATTTGTATGTACGCAGACAAATGGGCAGACCCAGTACGATCATTATGTAGCTATGTAACCGTTGCTCTGATTGGGCGCATTTTAGAAACGTTTTCATTGGTGGACGTCAAAGTTTTATATACATACGTTATAAGTCGAACCATAGATAGGTCCGGGGATTCTGGCAAGATAACGTGAAATTAATTTTCAAAGGAAATAAAACAAAATCGTTATATGCAAAGTTCAACACAACAAATAAGATTCTACTTTCATTGCAATAAATAAAAAATATTGATAGCAGTCGGCTTTTAAAGACAATGCTGGCTCTTTTGCAAGAGGACTTTTCATGGGAGTCAAGTCATGCTTAAGTAAATTTTATTTAGGGTACACATTATACATTTTTTAAAAAATCAAATATGACGGTAGGGTCGTAATAGTCTCATACCGTGTACGAGAATGAGATATGCAAAGATTATGGGAAAATATAAACGAGTTTATATTTTTCTGAGCAATACTGCAAGACATTATGAGTGCAGTACTGCCCAGATAAAACTAGTTTATAATTTCCCATTAAAATGTAGTACTTTATTAATTATATACTTATATTTTCTGTATGTAGGAGAGATTCTATCATGCACCTGATTCGTCTATGTTTTTGTCTCATGGAGGAAAAGAAGCACTTATCTTTCACGACAGTTGCATCTTTCCAAGGCCTGCGCCTGTTACCAAATGTAACACCCTTTATGATGGGACATTCCTACGCCATCACTGTCGCGCTAGGAGATTATTTAAAAGGGCACAGTTGCTACGGTTGTGAAGAAATATACAACAAAGAGTATAAAAAAAGCTGAAATGGGTTAATGTAATGCGAAGTATAATGTTAGACATCTATGCAAAGAAATTTTTAAAACCGGTTTCACTTGTTGGTATTGTTTAGCTAGAACAGGGAACTGAAACAATTTTTGTTAGGTGACTATCATTTCACTAAAGAAAATTACTTTTGAAAAATCTCCCTGAAATAAACGATGAAAACAAAGAAACTTTAAAATAATGCCCTTTAAATTTAAATCTGCACTACATAGATGATGATGTTTACATCATACTCTAACAATAGAAAATAGAGAGAAGACATAATGTTAAAAGAGAGAAAGGTATTGCAGATCAACTTAGATTTCGATGAAAAATGTCATGGCTTACGCAATGTTCAATCTTATAATGAATTTTAGACCTAAATGCATCATAATTAGTATACATATTTATTTCGAAACTAATAGTTCAGTATCTTTCTTTGTTTCCATGATGCTATTGATTTAATGAAGAATAGTTGTAAAGTAAACTTTAAATACATTTTATGTGACACCTTCGATGCTAAGTGTTCATCTATTGATGTATAACATTTTCAATGATTTCTTTAGCTGTTTTTTTATTATTTATTGACATTATTTATTACCATGTCATACTCGATTCATTTGCCTCTTGCATGCATATTTGAGTCTTTGTAAATAGTTTATAAGGCTTTTTTATTAAACGCAAATGTTTAGTTCTGATTAAATACTTATAACTAACAGTAGAGGTATTAGTTAATGTTGTTGTTGTTGCTGTTGTTGTCGTTGTTTTTTTGTTCTGCTCGCAGTTGTAGCAGAAATATAAATATACCTCTATTGCCAGAACGCTGACTCCAATCCCAGCCAATATACCCGTTCTGTCTGCAAGCCAATCCCTTAGTGCACGGTAACAACCCTACAAAAATAATAATAATAATAATGCCTTCAACAATAGCGATACAATTGATTCAATTATATGTACGTGTCATTTCTTTCCTTTGAACATATATAAAGCTTCAGGGAACCATAAGTGGGCACTAATTCAGAAAATATGATTTGCCTTAGTACAAATAATATTGTAATATCTGTATGGTATTAAGAGTGGATGCATGATCTTTTTCCATTCTGTGTGTCAAGACTATTTCATATTAAAGGTTAGAATGTGAAATATTGTCTCATCTACGAGACTGTAGCATCGATTAGCTTATTTGTATAAATCACGGATAATGCATACCGTGTGTGGATTGCTTTTGCCATTTCGAATAATCTTATTTTATACTCCCTCTCCCCCCCCCCCCCCCCCGCCCCCATACACTGTTTAGACCGCCGTCTATATTTTCTGTGGATGTGTATTCTGTGTTTTATACAAAGTATGAGTATTAAACTTGTAATCAATAATGGTATGTAATCCATAATGGTATGTAATCCATAATGGTATGTAATCCATAATGCTATGTAATCCATAATGCTATGTAATCCATAATGGTATGCAATCCATAATGCTATGTAATCCATAATGGTATGTAATCCATAATGGTATGTAATCCATAATGGTATGTAATCCATAATGCTGCGATAAGTATTGAGGAATTCATTCAATATCATCAATTCTACAAGGCCCAGCGGATCTACAGCCAGTGGAAAGAAGTTCGCATGTCGGAATTTACTGAGCCGTATTCGTTTCCAAGTTGGACTCTGTGTGCTTCATGTCCGACTTTCTCATATATAATTTAAGAAAGAAATTGTCTTACATTTCTGAAATATGGTATACCAAAGCCATAAATATGTTATTAGTGCATAATGTATTGATTTCAACCATCCGGCGTAGTTTTGTTACAGAAGCAGTGTGACACTGGATAGTAATGGAATCAATGTGCACAGCCAAAAAATCACTTTTCGTCGATCTTTTGTCAAACACCAAGTTGGAACTGATGTTACTGCTCATTATTTTAAGTTCGTTACTATGAAGAACTTGTTATTTTATTTTATTGTGCGAAATAGTGTACATATTATTTTGAACCGGATTACAGCTCATTGCATCATCAATAGGTTGCATTCTCGCTCGATTCATATCCAAATGCACTTGTCACCTTTGCTAATCTTTACAGTGCGAATGACAATAAGAGTAAATATGAACACCACGGACAATGAAAGGACAACCTAATTCTGTCTTAACTTTGTGTTCAACGGAATTTTTCTGTCGTTTAAACAGTTGTCTTGGTTACAGCCATATCTAGCTCTGAGACGGACAGGCGTCGATTGGCTAGCTGAGGTCATGTGATGTATATAGTAGCCTATAAATAGGGTGCAGACAGCACAGTGGCAGATAGCTGTCAGAGCGGCAAAGTATGAACATCGTTGTAAACAGACAAGAATTGCGGCCTTAAATTTAAAATTCAATCAGAAATCGTATATTATTTTTACATTACCAATATTTAAATTTGTTTAACACAACAAAATTCCAAAACTAAATCAAATTATTATTCTTAAGTAATTTTAAGTAAATTTACTACATCAATGCCATTGAATTCGACTGCCTTATGATTCTTTCGCAATAATTCTATTATAAAGCTCCTGCTATCTTCCACCACACTGCCCAGGTACATTATTAATATAATAAACTTGGCATTGAGAGATCACTCTACTATATAAAAATGTATCTACAGTCAATCCAATAAATTAATCTGATATTTAGCATAAAAATAATCTAATTCCTGTCAAACCAAAACTGCATATTACAACAATATTCAATTCTGGCATATATAAACAACTGTGAGTTTCTTTATTATCAGAAGTTGATAGTGTTGAGACAAACACTGTGTTGGTGTAAATTACTATGCTATTTTGAAAGGTATGTTCTATCTCAGCTTATGATTTTATTAAATGTTTCGATCTTGAAATCTGGTATTTTGCTTTATAACTCAGAGTGTTACAATAGAATTTCAATAATAACTCAATGCAAGAGTTCACAATAATTATTGGCAAAGATGTCACACGGTCCTTCGATTGTGCTCATATATATAAACACACACACGAGGGTACAAACATATATTTTGCTTTCAGTTCAAGACTTAAAAATAAAACAAATCCCTTTGGTGTTTACAATGTAACTACCTTATCAATATATGCCGTTTGACTCGTAGGTTCACGGACACAATTCGCGTCATTTTTTATCTTGCAACAGGCATATGGAAGTCGTTTTCCAGATAGAACAATGCCATCGTCTCTTATATTAGGATTCCATTTTTTCGCTATCTTGAAGTCTGCGGAGTTCTCTACACCACAGCATTTAAACTGGGAAAAAAAGAAAATCGCTTAATAATAATTCAAGGAAAGAAAAGTAACGTGAAATATGTTATATGGACACTCTTTCTCAGATAACAAAAAGTTATACGATTCAGATGATGAGATAATTCTATCTTATATTTAAATGGCGTCTGATAAAGACGCCTTCTTAAGGAGAGAGAGAGAGAGAGAGAGAGAGAGAGAGAGAGAGAGAGAGAGAGAGAGAGAGAGGGAGGGAGGGAGGAAGGGGGTATTGGAACATATTGAAATTTAAAAAGCACAATCTCTCTTACGTGTGGACTCTGCCCACAGATTGATTAATCCATGCACCTAGAGAATTCAAGAAATTCTAATTCAAGTACTCTTTCGTTTTACATGGTCTATAGCTATGTTCCATTATCGTGCTTTTTCAACTCTTACTAATGTAATACAAAAAGAAGGTGAAAGCATCTCTTCTGCCATGATTTTATCCGTAAAGAAACATTACATAGCGTACATGTTAGTAACGTAAAGTATGGGAATACAGATCAAAAGGTCTGTGGTTAGAAACTCCGCAGAGTTGAAAATTTTTTCTCTACATAAAAGAGCTCGATAATGACGTATTTTCGGATTATTTCGACTGTTGGCACATGTTCATGGTTACTCCTAAAAAGATACGCACACACAGACATCTATATTCAGTTAAATAAGTCTATATGACTACTTCAATTCTTGGTGCACCCAGCAATTGTGGTGAAATTGCGATCACCTTTAACACACCTTCAGACTGGAAAAGAATTATAGAGCTTGAAATGGAGACAATTTAAACTGAATCAGAGTGGGAAGACTTAGAGATTCATTTAAAACAAATGTCAGTGACCACAAATGCGGTAGCAACGAACATTAATATGAATACTTTGAGTATCATGAAACCATACTTGAAGAAGGTCATTGGAACTATTTCACAATTTGGTTCTGCAAAGAACAATTTGACATAACGACTAGACTTATGATACCACCCACTCAAGTAGTATAACCATTATTAATATAGAAATATTCACCACAGAACAAGGCATTTAAACATAATGAAATGAGGTGATATGTAAGGAATGATAGCAGCTCTACTGAAATACCTCACAAAACATTAGGACAGGAAATAAGATGGAAGTTTGATAGAATAGAGAACTTAAAATTGCACAAAATAAAAAGCATCCACTTAGAAGAAGATAACATATTGATATGCCCGAATGGGCGAGAAACAAAAAAAGAAAACTTGAATCAACTTACAAACTAAAGAGGTAGCTGTTTATGTTATGTTGTGAATTCTTTTTTAAATACTCTCAAAAGAGATACCTGTAGACCATAAAAATACAATTTGAATAGATGCACGCGTTGGTTTGATAGCTGTCCCGTAAAAAATGGGATTTTAAGAATATTTTAAATTTCTTTAATATATCTGTCAACAGTCAAGTTATCTTACATCGAACTGGTTAGAATGACTGAAATAGAGAGAAAAATATATGTTGATATGTTAATCATATCTCAGTATGGAAGTTCTAAGGACTGCACATATGGAATATATCACTATGCTGGAATAAAAAGATTGCCGAAGATTGGTCTCATTACAGATAAACAGACATCAGGGGCAGAAACACATCTATAGCAATTGCTTCAATCTTTTATTATTCGCGAGATAAATTACTCGATCACTAAATACTATGTTACGACGCAGATAACTCAATAGTAGTAATGTGGTTCATTTGTGAAATTCAAAAACTATGAACACCAATTAAATGTTCCTTATATCATTTTTTTGTGATTGTGAAAATATTATTGTGTCAGCGAACAGTAAAATCGGCACACAGCTTAATATATTACGTTCGATAATAAAAAAAGAGCAACATTTCAAATCAATAAATGTATGCCATAGCTATGGGAAAGAAATAACACATCAAAAGGTGCGTGACTTTAATAACTTAACAGGCAAATAACTTAACAGGCAAATAACTTAACAGGCAAATAACTTAACAGGCAAATATAAGGGTCCAGAACATAAGGAATTCAATTTGAATTACAAATATGAAAATAATAATAATGTTAATTCATAGATTGTCCGGTTATAACAGTCACTTATTCAGAGAGACACTTGTAAGAATATGTTCCGGATGAAGAGGTAAACATTCTACCGACAAATATAAATATGTGTATATATTGTGTATATATTGTGTATATATATATATATATATATATATATATATATATATATATATATATATATATATATATATATATATATGCAATTTAGCCAGGATTTCATACTTCATATGTTCATGAAAGAAGGAATGAAAAATACAGCTAACAGGGCAGTCAGGTTTGTATATAGCTTCATAGTCATGGGACAATCTATGAAACCTGGCAAACACCTTAATGTTGAACAATTTACAGAGGCAGTGAAAACTCTTTATAAATATGACACCTAAATAATTTAGGAAATACATTGATCCGTGCGAATTCAAGGATAGCTTTATGTGATTTAATAAAACGGTGATACCACCCAAAGAAAGAATTTTATCCTTTATTATAGCCATTGAAGCAAATGAAATAGTGATAACCAGCAGCAAAATCACCCAAAGAAAAGTTTGGAAGCAAATGAATTAATAATAGCCAATACGCAATGTATCATATAATATTTTAACCTTCAAAAACTTGGAGAGGTTTAAAGTTACTTCATGAAGAGAATGATACATTGATTATATGCAATTTTGTTTAGGAATTTAAGAATGACTGTGTAGCATATTACAGACTAGACCCTGCTCAGTTTTATATTGTTCTATTATACGATGAAGATGTAAAGATATTATGTGTAGAACTTGAAGTTTCACTATGACATGTTCCTAATGGCTGAAAGTGGAACAAGAGGTGAATTTAACATGAGAACACAAATATATGCCAATGCATATTATGAATATTCAGGCAAAGAGTGTAAAATGAAATATTATGATGAGTACGTAAGGTCAAAATCAAGATCATTCATTATGTATGTAGATTCTAACAATCTCAATTTCAAGCCATGACACAATGCATGCCAGTAAAGAAGCTTTAAATGGACAGTTGATAAATACATTAAAATGATAGACCAAGTTTACTCAATTGAGCCGATCATTGTGATACTGGTTGAATTTGAAATTTGGAATTGGCGACTACATGACATTTGCATGATTATTTTGCACCATGTTTTGTAAAAAGGGTATCGATCTAACAAAATTGTGTATACATGCACGTATTTATGTAGGTATACATGCATGTATTTATGTATACATATGTATATATGCATGTATTTATGTAGGTATGTCTATATATGCATGTATTTATGTATACATATGTATATACTCATGTATTTATGTATGTATATGTATATGCATTTATTTATGTATGTATATGTATACATATGTGTATTTATGTATGTATGTGTATATATGCATATATTAATGTACGTACGTGTATATATGCATGTATTTATGTATGTAAGTGTATGCATGCATGTGGTTATGTATGTATATGTATATATGCAAGTATTTATGTATGTAAGTGTATGTATCCATGTATTTATGTATGTATATGTATCTACAACGTATTTGGATTGGAAGCCTTGACATTACCATTTAGCGCCTTAAAAGCCAACAACTGAGCGCGACTTTGACCTAAATTTCAGTGCTAATGAAGTCTAAATACCTATGTATTAATAACATAAACCAATGCAAAACCGAGATAAAGCTGCACGCTGTGTAATTTTTGAATTAAAAAAAGTCAAAAACAACTGTTTATTTCAATTTATAAATCTCAGTACTTTTGCAAATTGACGTAACAAAGAGCTATTGCTAGAGGCAAATGTCAAGGATATATTTGTCCGGGCACGGAATTTAAAAGATTTTGAGTGCCAGATCTGTCATTA
Organism: Margaritifera margaritifera; assembly: GCA_029931535.1. Lineage (NCBI taxonomy): Eukaryota > Metazoa > Mollusca > Bivalvia > Unionida > Margaritiferidae > Margaritifera > Margaritifera margaritifera. The sequence continues at coordinate 2,525,526 of JAQPZY010001389.1, read as the reverse complement.
TCTTCATCTTTCATCAACATGTTACATATCCATCTTATAGATGTTTTATCGAGTTTGTAACCATGCGTTTTTTTAATGTTGAACTTTTTCCTGTTCTAGAATTGTTAGTATTTCATACAATTTCTTCATCTTTGAGTGTCTTTAATTTTTCAATGCCACAATAAAATGTGGGTAAATGATCACTAGATACAAATGCAAACTTTGTATTAATTAACTCGGATTATTCATGGATGGAGGCGCTCAGTCGTGTTCAAATTTAGCCCTCAGATTATTGTTCTGGTCTGATGTACAATTGTTATGTGCCCATCTATCTATCTATCTCTGGTATAATATTATTAAGGCACCTTTAGTTTTGATAGCAACGCTTCTAAGCAAATTTAATGTCAAAGTTCATTAATTGAAAAGGTCTGATTCAATTTACGTCCCAAAAGAGAGACATTAGATTTTAAGAATTCATTTGAAAGGGTTTTCATACTTTAAGTACTTTCTACTTACACTATGCATAATGAAATTCCACCGGAGAGTGGCGGTGTCATTCCCGTTAATTCCTACGTAATCGTCACATATCGAGTCTCTTAATGACTCTTTTATCCAACCTTCAATCTGAAATAAAATTATTTTCCTATTATAAGTAGTCACCAGGTCTGGCTTTCATCAACAACTCTTCAATCTGGACTTACATCTAGAACCCAACAATCTAATTGACTGAAATTAAAGTCTGACTTATCACTGACCAGTCTGTAGTCAGTAGTCTAAACTTAAATTTAAATGTTATGTTCCTAAACTTAATGCGAAGAGTTACAGAAATGCAGAGTATCCACCATAGTTCCTTCACGCCATCCCCATCCCGCACACACAGAATTCATTTCCAGCCAGGGATTTAAAACTATTTACCTTTTTTCGTAGCCGGAAATCCTAATAAAAGTTCCAGTAAATATAAAATCGAAAAGAAAAACAAACCGGAGAGCAATTAAATGTTTGACTTACATGTAACAAGAAAAAGTAAATATTACATTAGTTAGGTAATCAGTTTTGACTTTTGTGCGCACAGTGGTTTCATCTTCAATATTGACATTAGAGTGAATCTAAGGCTGTTATCTCTTTTTCTTGTTGTTTTATCTTTTTTTATTTTCAGTTTGTGTATAATACACGCCTCTACCTGTGACTTCATAACTTAATGTACATTAATGAGGTCATTGACATTTCTTGAACACTTAAGCAGAGTATTTCAAGTTAAATATTTCAAGAAATTATGTTTAAAACATTCTTTCCCCAACTGATAAAAGCATTATCATCTTTGTGATTTTCGTGTAATTATTATCTTTGTGATTTTGGTGTAATTATTATCTTTGTGATTTTGGTGTAATTATTACCTTGTTCTCAATAGTGGTGAGCAGTACTACACAGATTAACTCCAAGAGGACGAACACTAGCAGCAGGACAGCATACTGAACAATAAAAATAGTTCTTTCAATAAATCAGTCTTCAAATAAGATTCATATGAATGTAGATACTACCTAAAATAACATACAAGGATGCGAACATAATGCAAATATACATAGAATCATACATACCCACCTACCTACTTGCCTACCTACCTACATGCATGCATGCATAAATACATAAATAATAATAATAATAATAATGAGGACTTAGTACGATTACAAAAAAACAAACACCATGAAATTACAAACAAAAACATACTGAAAATAACAAAGCTAAGGAAACATTGCTTAGTCTTAAGTTTGTTCTTGCTGTCGAAATAGGCGAGTTTTAAGAGCACTTTTGAATGAAATCACAGTGTCATTGTCATTGTGTCTAAGTTCAACAGGCAATTTGTTCCAGATAGATTGGCCCTGGTATGCAAAAGAACGTTGTCCGTATGACTTTATTTTGATAGTGGGAATAATGAGAATACGAGTGTCGGAAGAGGAGCGTAAGTATCTAGATGAGGTGTACATATGGGTGAGGTTAGATAGATATTTTGGACTGGAGGCAGTCAACGAAATGTAGTATAGAGAACAGATTTTGTGTTTAATTCTGGAGCGAAGAGGTAACCAGTGGAGGGTACATAGCAGGGGGAGGAGTGCTCGGTTCTTGGTACTCTAAGGATGATCCGAGCTGCTGTGTTTTGAATTTGTTTAAGTTTATGTAGGAGATACTGAGACGAAACAGATACAAGTGAATTACAATAGTCCAGTCCGGAGAGTACTGAGGAACACACGAGTGTTTTTGTGGCATCAACTGAAATAAAATTGCGAATGGAGCTGATACGCCTCAGCTCCATATATACAGCCTTGCATATATTCATGGCATGTTGGTGTAATGAGAGAGTAATGTCGAGAGTGCCATCTAGGTTTTTACTGATTGTGTGAATTTAATGTTGGTGTTGCTGATACTTATTGTTTGAGGTAAAGGATAAGAATGAGAAAGTCTTTGTGTTGTGATCAGAATGGCTTCAGTTTTATCATCATTCATCTGCAGCTTGTTACATGTCATCTATGACTTCACATCGGAAATGCATCTCTCTACACCTTGGATGGTAGTGTCAACTTCATTTGGGTGGCTAGATTAGTATACTTTAGTGTCAACAGCGTACAATTGGTGAGACACCAGATGACGATCTATGACACTTGAGAGGGGGTGAGGGTATAGAATGAAGAGAACGGGTCTAAGAAGAGACCCCCGTGGAACACCAAAACATAGATCAACAGGGCTGGAATATTTTCCATTTACGGACACAATATGTGTCTTATCGAATAAGTATGACTCGAACCATTGTAAGGCTGAATCGCAAATGCCAAATACATGCTGGAGACGGTGAAGTAATATATAATGGTCTACTGTGTAAAATGCTGCAGACAAGTCAAGGAGGGTGAGGTCTGTAATCTTTCCACTATCCAAAGCAGAGAGAAGGTCGTTAACTACTTTCAGAAGGGCAGTTTCTGTACTGTGGCGCGGGCGATATGCAGACTGTAGATTGCATAGGACATACATACATACATACATACATACATACATACATACATACATACATACATACATATATACATACATACATACATACATACATACATACATACATACATACATACATACATACATAAGTACAAGTACTTGCTTACTTAAGCACTTCTTCCTTCCTTCCTTCTGTATTATTTACTAACGTGCTTATATTACAAACAACTGGGATGGAGCAAAATTATTTGAATAACTGTCTGTCTTATTTAAGTCACTGAAAAATATACAGGCATGCTGGAAGACACTACAATGACAATGAACGGACACTCCTGTCATGCATCCATTAATCCATGTATCCATCCATTCATTTATATTAACGCAATGATCCACCCTAATGTAGCACAATATTTTTTTCATCAGCTAAGGACAAATATGTATACATGAAGAATTACACACATGTTTACCAATCTGTCTACCTTCTGCCTACATATCTACATGACAACCTATCTACCTACAAACTATTACCTGCATATATTCCACGAATCCTAACACATTATCCAATCATACACACTATACTGATAGATGATACAAATATAGATAGGTAGGTAGGTAGGTAGGTAGATAGATAGATAGATAGATAGATAGATAGATAGATAGATAGATAGATAGATAGATAGATAGATAGATAGATAGAGCTACGGATATATAGACCTCTTATATGAGTGCTTAATCAAAATATAATTTACGACACGAAGTGAATAATTTCGATTTTTTGCCATAAATGGCGAGGTATTTATTTCACAAGTTTTATTTGAAACGAGTGCACATTTAAGATTATTTTTATCAAGTGAAACTTAGTGCGTAAGGTGTTAATACATAATTATGATATCGATTCATAAACACACACACACACACACACACACACATATATATATATATATATATATATATATAGATATATATATTCATTCATTCTTAAATCGATCCATCCAGGCCTCATACGTAGGTAAGTGCGCATGTGCACACTGTAGACAATACTTACGGTAACCAATATAGCTTTCACTCTGCACACTGCACCAATTATTCCAAGGACTCCGATTAAAAGGAAGAAAATCCCGATCACAATAAAAACAATGCAAATTATATTAAGAGTTTCACCCATGTTCAGGCTGGATGGAATATGGGCACTGACATTGGCGCTCTGCATCGCCATCTTGAATGACGAGTAGGCGAGGTACTTGTCCATTGTATTCTGGTCATAGCGGACGATGCAAGACGCTATTAACATGGAGGCTCCCAACAGCTGAAATAATAAAGCTGTATAGTGAGAGTAAGAAAGTCCAAACACATTTTGGGAAAAGGAATCAAATTGTAAAAACAAACAATTATTCTTCTAAAGGGGGTTAGGGAAGATTTATCGACATTTTTCAAACCACTTGTATTTATTTGAACCTTTGAGTTATCACTATGCACATATATAAGCTATCGCATACTATAAAATTTGGATGTAACTTACTGATATTTTTATAAATTACTATTTTGCATAATTTTTGTTGCTGGTAAGAACATTTTCTACCATTTCCTGAAAATGCCATTTTTGCTCAAAATTTGCACAAGGCGCTGACGTCGAAAAAGTTATTTTATGATAGACGTCTTCGCTTGTTTCAAAACAATTAGATGTAATTAGTTGTTCATTTTAGGATCCTTACATTTCATTGTTATCTTTCTGAAATAGCGTTGTTAATTATTTGGGGAGAAATTAGTGTCATAAGAGACATTTATTACATGTCTTGTTAATCTTACTATTGATCTAACGTTAGATACAGATATTCAATCCGTATTTTTGCATTGCATACTCATATTAAAAATTAATTTTATGTTTTCACTAACGTCCGCCTGTTTATGTTCGAAGTTGCACAGAATCGAACTTTATAAACTCCAATTTGCTTTAAATTGTACTCACATTGTAAGGCGTATAATACTAGGAAAACGTAAATGAGTGGGAATGGAATAAATAGAAAAACCTACATTCGTGTTTAGTTCTGAGTCGGAGAAAGTCGCGTTTAATATGGCGTATGCATACGTCTCAGCCTAACAGCCTCGATACACCATATCAAACTGGTTCTTCTGCCGATTTGAAAACCCAAACAACGACGTAGTTTTGTATATTTATCAACTTATGTCCTATAATTTCTGAGCTTCACTTCAGATCATTAGAAAATGTTGATATGAGATTTTCATACAGGGTCTGGATGAATGTTTTCACAAACAGGAAATAAAGTTCTAAACTGTATGATAAATTAATGGATTATCACTTCCTATAACTTACAGAGAAAATGGTAGTTATGCATAGGAAACCGGCACGACTACACTTTTCTATGGTGCACGTGGGGCTCTTCATTGTTAACAGATCGTTCCTGTGTGTCACGTGGCTGATCATTAATGAGGTATACAACTGGATTGGTCAGCCTAAGATATAAACCTGCAATAAATAAATCAACACATAAATAAATACTTTGCTGTTTGTGTATATTTCAGTTGTACGGTCATGAAACGGGTGTATACTTAAATTGGTGAGTTGCGGCTTAACTATTCGAAAAAAATAAACACACAAATCAAAACTCGAAAATTTCTTTAAAAATACAATTTAACAAGATAACAAAATAAATGTTTGGAAGACAAGAATCCTGCAAGAAATTGTGTTTGATTAGAATCTTCTACTGAATGGATTATGCGTCCTTAGGAAATAAAATAATAAAAATTCAGCGCTTGGGTTGCCCATTCCGTGGTTTTATAATATTATACAGATTCCGATTCCATTATCAAATGTACATGCAAAAATTCGTATGCCTTTGTGCTAACACCCTCAAGTAACATTTCAAATGCTTAAAAAACAGCTCTGTATTAAAAAATTGTCTGTGAGTCATACATACCTAGGCATGTTTGTCCTACGGGTTTATACAGAGAAACCTTCATGCAAATATGTACTCTGCTTTTCTCCTAATAACGTGCTTGAAATATATGAAGAAGAATCCCGGTCTAAACCAGATTTGTACACAAAGAAATCTTACCGCCGTGTCTGTATAAGGTTCTCTTATATATTAGAATGTAACAACGGCTTGTTCGAACACCCATCAGGAGTAAGATATAAGAAGAAAATATTCAATCAATATATTACGTCGTAACCAACATGTATCGTCTATTGGAACAAAGCTGTTCAGGTTATCTTGGATAAGGAAGTACAAAATACCCACCACATTACAGTTTATAAACTTTCACTTTGATTTATGCACGTATTGATTTATACCCTTATCCAATTAGTTTGCTTAGTGAGTTTACGTAAGTAGAAGGAAGTTTATCAATTGGTAAGATTTAATATGAATGTGAGAAATGTAGGACACCTTCACCAATCCACGAATATAAGATCCGGTTAAAATGTAATATTTAGCAAAGCCTCAAATATGTATACAGTATACAATAAAATAAATGAATTCTCAATATTGTTAATAAACATATTTATATAACACGCCAATATGGAGATCTAAACCGGTTGAATATATAGTTTCTTTTTTCGCTTGTTCTATTATGTATATGTACGTTTTTGAGTGTGTCTGAGGGTGAGTTGTGGGTTAGGGTGGGCACATCTGATTAGTTTACTGAATTCACAAGATCTTGCCATAACTCTTCCGTGTCTTAAAGTGTCGTGTGTGATATAATAACTATCTCAATCTACTTTATAAAAAATGACAGTTTAATATTTACTGTCTGTTATAACACATCAAGTGCTACACCGACAATGCATTGAATGCAATCGATCCATTTATGTTAAAGTGGGCTAGATACCATCGGTACTTTCAACTGAAGTATTTGTCTGACATTAAAACCTGTATAAAGTCAAAAGCACCGTGTAATTCACTTAAATGTAATCCATCTCCATCATAGTATTTCATTTTTAAAAGACTAGTAACTAAGCACACGTTGCTTCAAATATAAAGCTGAATATTTTTCAAACAACAACAACAACAACAATGCTACTACTACTGATGCTACTACTCATAATATTAATATTGCTATTAATATTAATAAATTAATAAATAAATAAATCAACGCAATAGCTCTCTATCGCAAATCCGCTAGTTTTCGCTGCATATTCTTAACTGCCTTTCGTCCTCTACCCCACCTCGACATTGTCCCTGAGGTGCGAATGAAACCCCATCGCATAGATTGTAACATGCACAGGGGTTCCTCTACAGAGAGAATCAAACACCTGCGTGAGGTTTGGCTTGAAGTCCCTTGTTTTCCCCTATTTCAAAGGACTTCCTGACAACATTCGTTGTCAACTGCAAGTTCTCGTAACGCACCAAGACTAGTAACAATTTTTCTCTAATCAATAAATGAATGACCACAATGTCACAACTATAACTTCACAACTGCATGGGTTTTCCTTGTTAGCATGCCGTGGCATGAAGCACATATCACAATTCAAACACCCAATGCGGGGAACTATTTTCCGATTCCATCCCTGGGTCAATAAAAACAACAGTCTGAAGCACGTTTCGCACGTGCACTTCTACCAACTGCTACAATGAAAGGCATCTCCAAAACAAAGAGATGACCTCTTCCCAATTATTCCATGGCATAAAACAGTAGTTCTTGTCACGAATATCTCCCACCGAAAGGCACAATCAATCAACACCTCTGAATTAAGATAGGAACTACTTGGCTACATGCCCACTTATGCTAGTGTGACCCCATCTCAAACTACGAAACCAATCCATGCCATTGCAAAGTCTCTTCAAAACTGTAAGTATGATGTCTGTTCCTAGAAATCGGCTAATTACTCGGGGTGGGAAATATGTTCCCAACACCGACTTTCCATAAAAAAAACAATTAATCACTAAAATCTAACGAACCTATAAATGGAGACGTAAATACAAAAAATGGAACATACCCAAGTTTATTACAATGTGATGCGTCTTCTTGGTATGGCAGCAAGCAGGAAGTTTCCTCATAAAGTATTTGAAACTATCATTGAAATTTAAAATTTTGTACTTGAATCTTTGACCCATCTCAGAGACTCGAGGCGTAGGGGTCACTAATGACGCCTCTTGAAGATGGTCACCACTGGGGAAACCCTAAGGCTACTTGCATGACTCACGATGGCAAATCCACAGGCTTCCTAGGACCTAAGGCCTCCCCAACTCATCGCGCTAACACCCCAGACTCCTCCTTGAGGACCGTGACTCAGCGCACGAGATCATAATCCTAAATCTGTTATATAAATCTGTTATATATATATATATATATATATATATATATATATATATATATATATATATATATATATAGAGAGAGAGAGAGAGAGAGAGAGAGAGAGAGAGAGAGATTTTCTTTGTTTCGATTCGCTTTGAATAATTCTGAATGTAAACAACTGGAAGGTGACGTCACGTAAGCAATCTAACGTCAAAACATAAATTATAAAATAAATAGAAAAGACAATCTTCCTGTTACAAATCATTGTAATACAACAACAAAAAACTCTTTATGCAATTATTTAGTGATTGAGAAAGTGTATAATATAAGATCGAATAGGTTGGTAAAAGAATCATTCTGGATGAGAGAGTTATACTCTCTGTCTCCAACAGGACAAAATTCTCAATGTGTGTGTTGAAATTTCCAGTGTGATATATAGCGCAAGTTTATATTTTGACGTTAGATTGTTTACGTCACGTCACCTTGCAGTTGCTTGCATTCAGAATCAACAGAGGAAGCCGAATTAGGCGACACCTGTGGAAACTCAGAAAGACTTTGTTATTTTAAACTCAGTAGACTTCTTTGTGTGAGTGCGTGTGTATATATATATATATATATATATATATATATATATATTTATATATATATATATATATATATATATATATATATGTGTGTGTGTGTGTGTGTGTGTGTGTGTGTGCGTGCGCGTGTGTATGTTGTGTGTGTGTGTATGTGCATGTGCATGTTTTTGTATGTCTTCCTAAGAATGCATGTAGAAAGTTGAGTCAAAATATGTTTTACAACAATATCAAAGTAAATGTATAAAAATAAAAAAAATTATATCTGCCCCTTGATCCCTTTTGAGTGACCCCGGTGAATCTGCCCAAAAATGATACCGCTCTTCAGTGGTCACTGCATGTGCAATCTATGTGCCACATTTGGTGTATTACGATTCAGCTGAAGGAGGACAGGACAAACAGAGGTAACGCAATATAACGAATAATAATAATAATAATAATAATAATAATAATAATAATAAATAATAATAATCAGTGATGATTATGATGATGATGATGGCCACAATCAACGGGCCAAAACCTATAATAGTTTAAGTTCGTTTTCAACTTGGAGACTGTATTCTCCAGCATAAAGTACAATTCCTGCATTAGCTGCAAAACAACACACATTATGTATGTCTTAGACTGTTTAGTGCAATTTACAGTAAGGTCTTGACCTTGGTGCAAAGGAGAGCACCTAAATAATAACGAGTTCAATTTCCAAGCTATAAAATACTGGGTGACTTTTTGAATAGGAGAGGGTGTATCAACCCCCCATGAATATAAATCTAATGGATATATTTTGAATTTGGCTTGTACTGACGCTATGTCACGTATCTTAAATCAGTGTTTGTACGAGTCAGTAACATGAACTCAGCTGTCCCTTGACTTTTCGCTGATACTTTTATTTTATTAAACAATATTCTGCGCGAAAGTTTACAACAAATCGGGTTCTTAAAACCAATACAACGTACATTTAACAGTACAACCAATACAACGTACATTTAACAGTACCACCAATACAACGTATATTTAACAGTACAACCAATACAACGTACATTTAACAGTACGCATTGGTTGTAGATTAGACTAAAACCTCCGAGGAAACCATTGAACTTTGAATGGTACTACTTAACACTTATGAACCGGATCGAAATAGTCTCCTTACAATTTCACAACCAAATTCTACGTGAGATCTTTGATGGGGGGGGGGGGGGGGGCAACGTAGGAGAGAAATTAATTGTATAGTTTCTTTAATGGGACGTCATATTGTGTTCTATTAAGTTCACTAAGATTTGTTGTTTTAAAGCGTGTTGTGTGCCATTTGAAAAACTGTAACAAATAGCTCAATTTCAGGCCTTTATCTTAAAATTTTCAGTTTACAAATATGATAATTTCGAAAGCCGAAAAAGTTTGTATATTTGTTTGTTTGATTGATTACTTGTTTAAGATTTCATGTATCATCATACTTTAACATTTAAACACCTGCAAACAAAGGTTTTGATTCTTCCTCTGCTATATACCCTAATCATTTTTCGAGAATCCTCCCATTATGACGCCTGCACAACAAAGTTAAATTGAGGGGAACACTTCTGTCGATTAAATAGAAAGATCATATAGACATATTATTACATAATAATACTACATTTTTTATTGTAAAGTTGCATCATCTCGAGTTATTGCGTCATATCAAAGGCTATTACGAGAGCAGACATCAATCTCTGTGCTTATTTTTGAACGCTGTCGGCGAAGATCTTTGACGTCTGTTGTTGAATTTTCAAAACAGCTGCCTATTTATTTGAATAATAAACTTTTCTCAGCATAGATTAATGTTTACTCGCCTCTAATGATATTGTGTTACGGAATCGTACCTTTTTACCTTTTTATAATGATTTAATTTACTAATTTATGATCTCTGTTTTTTTGTCTAAACAAAGGTTAGCATATCAGTATAGATACGACTAATGCTCGATCAATAAGTGGTCACATGATCAATTGCGCGGGAAATGAAGTTTGAAATACCATAGTATTTAAGACGGAGAAAGGATATTCCCTTTTAATTCTGCGCACTTAGTAAAGATATATAGGGAATAATCTTGGGAATTATCATTCTTTACAATTGCTTGATCGAAGAGAGGTTATTGAAATTATTCAGTTCAGTGTGGAATTTATTTAATTAGTAATTCATCTGAATTACTTTACAGCTCCGTGGAATTATCGGACATTATTCTAAAACTTGTGACATTCCAGACTTGCAAGGATTATTTTTGGATTTTATCAGAACTTGTCAGCTTCAACACAGTACAGGTTATTTTTCATTCGGAATACCACATCCGGATTATTCGGATTAACATCAGGAAGTGAACTTTAAAACATTTTAGGACTTTTTAGGATATTCTATACTGTAAGTTATTTTAATTCTTTCAGTTTGATTGTTTGTTGAATTATTTTAATTCTTTTAATATTTTAGGAAATTAAAGATTTGCATTTTAATCTTGAAAGCTTGTTTGTGTCTTTTATTCTGTTACATTACCCCTAGAGTCGTAACAGGATAATTGGGGAGGTCGTCTCCGGATTAGAAATTTCAATAATTTCGGGATCCGAATTTAAATATTTTGAGATTTAGATTTAATTAAATATTTTCGAAGTTTTAATATTTCAGAGATTTTGATACTTCGGAAAGTTTTCTTTTTGGGATTTGAATTTCATTGTTTGAAATTTTAGTGGTTTTTTGATTTCCAGATTAAGAAATAAAGAGAAACTAACAGGCTTTCATAATGACATCCAGAGTAGAGAGTTTCTTAGCTGATCCTACCCAGGAGAAATTTGAGTCCTTAAAGAAGGACGAATTACTTGAAATTGCTCAACATTATAGTCTTACTGAAGCGAAGGCTTCCATGTTGAAGCAGGATATTAGAAGTATCTTGATTCAATATTTGGTACAATCAGGTATTTTTGAAGAGGGGGTTTCAAGTGTTAAGAAAAAATCACCGTCTGGTTTGGGAAAGAAATTACAGATAGCTAAGGACATAGAGATTGAAAAGATCAAACTTCAATGGGAACAGATGCAGATGCATGAAAGAAGGGAAGATAAGGAAAGGGAAATACAAAGGGAAGAAAGAAGGGAAGATAAATTAAGAGAAATTCAGAAGGAATTAAGAGAAAGGGAGGATAAAGTAAGAGATAATGAGATACAAATACAAGAGAGAGATAAACAAAGAGAAATACAAGAGAAGGATAAACAAAGGGAAATAGAGAAGGAAGTGAGAGAAAATGAGGAAAGAGAGAGAGACAAAGTTAGAGAATTTCAGAATCAAAATTCTGATAGAGAATTTAGATTAGGGAATTAGAATTGACCAGCAAAGGGCACTCTCATGGCAATCAGGGTTCATACTTTGATTTGGCCAAACATTTGAGACAGGTTCCCCCTTTTAGAGAAAAGGAGATAGACAAATATTTTCTCAGTTTTGAGAAAATTGCCGAGAATCTGGAATGGCCAAAAGAGAAGTGGACTTCATTATTGCAGAGTGTGTTAACTGGCAAAGCTAGTGATGTTTATACTGCACTCTCATCTGAACAATCTGCTGATTATGAAGTGGTCAAAGAATACATTTTAAGAGCTTATGAGTTGGTACCTGAAACTCGTCGTCAAAACTTTAGAGAATGTAAAAAGGAAACAAATCAAACTCATGTAGAATTTGCTTGGGAAAAGAAACGTTTGTGTACAAGATGGTGTACATCTAAGAAGGTTGAAGGCAATTATGATAATCTTGAACAACTGGTATTGATTGAAGATTTCAAGAATTGTGTCAGTGATGATATTAAGGTGAATCTTAATGAGAAAGGAGTTGAGACTTTAGAAAAGGCAGCCATCACAGCTGATGAATATTCTTCAATACACAAGGTTCCATTGATAACTAAAACTTTTCTACAACAATCTTATGTTAAGAAATTATTTCAAACTCGTTCAGGAAATTTCAGACCTCTGGGTGATGTGATTGTAAGGAATCAAAATTCTGATAGGGAATATCAGAAAACCTTATCTCTGCCCACGTGTTCATATTGTAAGATGAAGGGACACATTATTTCTGATTGCTTAAAGTTGCAATTTAGGAATCAGAATTATAATATTGCATTTCAAAATGCTCTAGTTATCAAGAAGTCAAGGTCAGAGTCATTTATCAATAAGGATATTTGTTTGGAGGCTAGCTTACCTCAGTCTGATTTTATAATGAAGAATTACGAACCATTCATGTCGAAGGGTTCTGTGTCACTTGTTGGTGACTTGGATAAGGCTACTCCTATTAAGATATTAAGAGATACAGGAGCTTCTCAGAGTCTATTGTTAGATAGTACTTTGCCGTTTTCTGAGAAGTCTTCTACTAGTGAAAGTGTATTAATACAGGGGGTAGATTATGGATATGTTAATGTCCCTCTTCATTGTGTTAATTTGTCATCAGACTTAGTTCGGGACCTGTGACCATAGGAGCAGTGGCTTCTTTGCCTATTAAGGGCATCCATTTATTACTAGGTAATGACCTAGCTAAAGATAAGGTCGTGGTTAATCCACTTGTAACTAACAAGCTTAGTATGGATCAAAGAGTTGATCGTATTGAAGTAGAAATCCCTGGTTTAAATCCAGCTTGTGAAGTTACTAGAGCTATGGCAAAGTATGCTCTTGAGAATATTGTTGTTGAACAGGATGTATTTCCTTTAGCGGACACCTTTGTGGGTCAGGCTTTTCATGAGGTCACTTCTGCTCCTCAATCTAGTATTGATAGTGATACTCTTTCAACTACTATGTCTCATAAAAATAGTCAGGGTGTAATAAGACAAGCACTAGATGTCTTACAACAGGGAGATTCGGATATCTCCTGTTTGTTTCAGGGGGCTATGACTGAAACTGAAGCCACGCAAGAAGGTACTTGTTACTTCTTGACGAGTGAAGTCCTTGAACGGAAACAGAGATTGCTTAGAGTAATTGCTGGTGATGAGTGGTCAGTTGGTAAAATAGTAGTTTCTAGATACTATCGTCAGGAATTACTTAGTGTAGTCCATGAAACGTCGTTGTTTGGTCGTTTAGGAATAAATGAGACGATGTTAGGCAACCAATACTTGTCGACGAAGTGTGCGTCTACAAGTTTTATAAAAGCTATTCCTTTGTGGAATATTAAAACTGAGACCATAGTGAGAGTTTTGGTCGGGTTCTTCACACTGTTTGGTCTTCTGAAGCTGATACTATATCAGGCTTTAGAACGAATTATTGTAACATATTGTTATGAGATGGTATATAAGTGGGAATTGTTGTGGAACAGGAAGGGAGTAGGTTGAAGGTTTCCAATTATTGTTGTTTGCTGCGAGGGGTCAGTGTAGGAGGTGGGTTTTTTTGTCGGATAATAGAGTATTAGCTTTGCTACCTATACCCCAAAAATCTTCTTTAGGTTAAGTATTTTGGTCCTTATACTACTGACAAAAGGTTAGGGAATTTAAATTATTATTAATACTTCTGGGAGGAAAAAGCAGAAACAACTTTGTCAAAATGTTAGAATGTTAGAACAATATGTAGATAGAAATAGCCATATAAATTATCGATTACTTTAGTAGTACTTGTCTCACACATTGAAGATTTGAATGAAGATGAGAAATCCGATGCCGCCTGAGATTACGAAGTGAAATAGTTGATAGAAGAAAAATGAATATTTATTTACAGACATTCTACACGAACCAAATAAAAGTGACTGGAGTTTACCATGTTTCAGTGCAGAAACAAAATAACACTTTCCGTACATGTATAGAGTATAGAAAGTAAATAGAGTCACCGGGACATATTCATTTCCAGTTTCTAGACAGGATTGGAAATGACTAATACGTCGAAAGATATTGACCTATTGAAGAGATTCTACCAAAATTCACTTACGGAGAGAAAGAAAAATTTGCATTCACGACTCCAGAACTTTACCAATACAAAGTCGTACCATTTGGGATGAAGGTTCCCCAAGTTTCCAACGTCTGATGAATATAATAACATCCAAATAGAAATTGCGATGCATACATACATCGATGATGTCATCATCTGCAACGACATGTGGCAAGATCTAATAGAACCATTCTTCAAGAGATTCAGCGAAGTGAACCTGATTCATCAATATAATAGTGACTTTTATCGTGCCAGTGTTACCTTTTCAGGGCATGATTGTGAGACATGGACAAATAAAATCAATAGAAGCTAAGGTTACGGCTATTTCTTAGTAAAATTTAATCGATGATGTATTTTCATGTGTATAATACCACCGTTACACTGTTTTGTATACATGACTGTATCATGTATTAATTTATTTTTTTTTTAATTTAATTACTTGTATGTTGGAAGTACATATTAAAAAATAAGTTTTTATTGCATAAATCCTTATCTTTTTCGTTGATGAAGGAGGGTGTTACGGAATCGTACCTTTTTACCTTTTTATAATGATTTAATTTACTAATTTATGATCTCTGTTTTTTTGTCTAAACAAAGGTTAGCATATCAGTATAAATACGACTAATGCTCGATCAATAAGTGGTCACATGATCAATTGCGCGGGAAATGAAGTCGACCTGGCTTTGTACTTTTTGGAAATCAACATTGAAAGGTCACATTCCATTCTGAATCAATATTATGTTTACTCTTTAAGATTTTAGTACACTAGACCTTTGGGTAAATGACGCCTAACCTAGTTCCTGATTGGTTCTTAGAGGGTTGTGTTATTTTGAAATACCATAGTATTTAAGACGGAGAAAGGATATTCCCTTTTAATTCTGCGCACTTAGTAAAGATATATAGGGAATAATCTTGGGAATTATCATTCTTTACAATTGCTTGATCGAAGAGAGGTTATTGAAATTATTCAGTTCAGTGTGGAATTTATTTAATTAGTAATTCATCTGAATTACTTTACAGCTCCGTGGAATTATCGGACATTATTCTAAAACTTGTGACATTCCAGACTTGCAAGGATTATTTTTGGATTTTATCAGAACTTGTCAGCTTCAACACAGTACAGGTTATTTTTCATTCGGAATACCACATCCGGATTATTCGGATTAACATCAGGAAGTGAACTTTAAAACATTTTAGGACTTTTTAGGATATTCTATGCTGTAAGTTATTTTAATTCTTTCAGTTTGATTGTTTGTTGAATTATTTTAATTCTTTTAATATTTTAGGAAATTAAAGATTTGCATTTTAATCTTGAAAGCTTGTTTGTGTCTTTTATTCTGTTACATTACCCCTAGAGTCGTAACAATTGAAACTTACAAAAGAATTCTTTTTAAGTTAAAAATACGGGGCTGGGATTGGGGATTGGGGTATTCATTTGACCTCATAAAAGTAGTTCCTAATTTTCTAAATATAAAAATACTGGAAGAAATAAATGCTTGTGGCTGATATCAAATTATTGAAACACGAAGTTAAGGACCCTAATATCGTTTATAGGTATATAATAATAATGCAAATTAAGGACCGTAATACCGTTTATAGGTTATATAATAATGATGCAAGTTAAGGACCCTAATATCGTTTATAGGTATATAAATATAATGCAAGTTAAGGACCCTAATATCGTTTATAGGTATATAAAAATAATGCAAGTAAAGGACCCTAATATCGTTCATAGGTATATAATAATGCAAGTTAAGGACCCTAATATTGTTTATAGGTATATAGTAATAATGCAAGTTAAGGACCCTGATATCGTTTATAGGTATATAGTAAAATGCAAGTTAATGACCCTAAATCTCTTCAATGTAATGCGATCAGCAAAGTCTTGCTGATTTATGAATAAGCAACATCGAATTTGGAAAAGTCGAGAAAGCCTTGCTAATTGAATATGTTTGTTTTAATTTTCATTATTTATAATTTTCTTTAAATTTGCAGATCCGAAATCGTATCTGCAATGGCATGGACATAACTTTGTAAAGTTTGTTAAGGTAATCTTGTATACGTGTACATTCATACAGAAAATACTTAAACCTTCAACAGTTTTAGTTTACAGTCTTATAAATTAACATTTTAAAGTATCATTTGGAATTATTCAAAAGATTTCGTGCACCAATCAAAGGAAATAATAAAGTTAAATGGATGAAACAACTGCATTATATTTGCATGTATTTAACTTTAAAAAGCATTTTGGAGACTTTTCAATTCAAAATTTGTCTCTTTTCTGGAGATGTGAATATTGAAACTTGTCAAAAGTCTAAGGAGAAGGAGTTTGGTTTTTTTTGTTTTGTTTTTCTTGGAACCGCATGCTGATATAAGAGCGATGCTCTCAGGAGTTGCTTCCCTTGTTCATCATTTCACACACACTTTTCTAAAAAATCTGTAGACTCAGATAATAAATTGTTAATCAGCTACTCATCGCATATCAACTCCGCTTATAACAACTAATGATGTATCAAAGTAAGCAGTCAGAACGACGAACTCATGATAAATGTATCACGAAGTTTCCTTGCATATCGCCAATCACTACCTTATATATAAGTCTTTATTCAAAAGATATCTGACAATAGTGTGCAAACTTTTCTAGCTTTTGGAATTCTAGCAAATAATTGTATTCGTTACACATGTCGCACGTCTACTTTGAATATGTGAAAATTTTAAACAGGAGAAGAAACTTCTACTGTTGTTATCCCTGCTAAAAACGGGGGATATGGCTATGATTAGTTAGAGTTTAATTATTACTCATGTTTTTAGAGGTGAAGAGCAAATGGGTAGGAACACAGGAGTAACTCCAATAATTCTTTGGATATGCTAACAATCCCCATCCCACAATATAGTTCATGTTGGAGTCATTAGTAAAGTTAAATATATTCCTGGATACACGGTCCATGGAATGAGTTATATTGCAAAGCAACCTACTCCCTCCCATTAGTATATCTTACTTAACTAGTTATTATCATCAACATGTAGTCAAACACCTTCCATTTGGCCTTTGAGTTTGCAGATACTGATGAAACGAGGAGACGCATAACAAAAGACGTAGGCACCTAAAATGAACTGATGCAAGAAAGAAAAAAAAAGAAGACTTTTAGATCTTACTATTGAAAACGTCAAGGCTATTCACCGAAATCGGCTCCTAGGGCACAAAGCCAAGGCTGCCAACATGGTACCCAGATACCCAAAACTAGAGACAATGGCGCATTATTTATTCCTCTGCATTTCCAAAGGAGGCATTCATAGAACCACCAGCAGTCGCCCAACGACGACCAAATACTTAACAAAGCACTTACTGCGTTCCCAGTTAAACTCAAATTATATTACTGAAGCAGGAACATACAGATGTAAAGACAGGCTTTGTCTATTATGTAGGTAAATGCAAGAGACTACTACTTTCAAGACTTCATCAACATTAGTTACTTACAATACTATACAAAAGCTAGAATGTGTCATAAAAGAAATTAAAAAAACATTTATGTCCTGACGTGCAATATTTGTGTCATCCAATATGTTGTCGAAACAGTAGACTATAGAAAAAGAATGAACAATCGCAAACTCCATATCAAACATAAGGTCAACACAAAACTCCCCAACCATTTCAATTCAGTCCGTCACCCTCTCCAGTTCCTCGAGTTGAAACCTACTGAGTTAAATCACATATGGACTAAAAATGGACGTTGCATTATAAAAAAATTTGACAAAACACATAAACATTTATCTCGTAAATCTGTTATTTTATGTGAAAATGTCATGCTAGTTCGAAATATTCCATGAATCAAATCAGAAAGCATAGAATCAGTGTAGTACCAACGGCCACATTAACAGTGCATTATGTTCGCCCTTTTAAGTGTGGGTGTAGATAGCAATGTGGGTCCTTGTAAGTCAGAGTAAACACAGCAATACCAAGAAGAAGACCGGTTAGGTTCCTAATGACCTGTGTGACTGCAGGTAATACCAAATATCTTGAAAACAGCGTTTGTACGCCTCCGTGACACAGACTCACATGTCTTTTCATGGCTGCGGACCCCGGGTGGCCGAGACGTCAAATGCGCTCGCCTTTGTAGATCAGTGACATCTCACCTCTGTCTGCGTGGGTTCGAATCTCGGCTCGGACAATGTAGGTATATGAGAAACCTTGCCAGTAGCTTCCCGTGTGTCAGTGTTTTTTCCCGGGTTGTTCCTCTACCAGATATACTGGTCACCATTGATAGCCTATCATGTGCTGAAAAATGGGGTTAAACCCACAAAACCACAAGGCCAAACCTTTGATAACTTTTCTTATACATTAATTTTACATTAAAAGAAAGCTTTCACGAAATCTTTTTTTATGTTCAAAAGTTTGCTTATGATATACACACTATATATCATAATGTTATGTCAATTATGATATACACACTATATATCATAATGTTATGTCATTTACGATATGCGCACTATATATCATAATGTTATGTCAATTATGATATACACACTATATATCATAATGTTATGTCAATTATGATATACACACTATATATCATAATGTTATGTCATTTAACTGTTCTATTTCTTTTAAAGTTTACAAAACGTACTTTTAAAGGCCCGGATCATGACTGGAGGTTATCTATGATGCAAAAGAAACTAAAGAATCTTGAGAAAATCATTGACCATTCAGGTAGGTGACTAATTGATGGATCACCAGAGCACACACACACACACACACACACACACACACACACACACACACACATATATATATATATATATATATATATATATATATATATATCTGCCATTATTAGAATAGCATTTTATAAAATTCAAGATAAGTTTTTATCTTTGAATGTTTTATAATCAGATTATTCAATGGTGCAGGTTTACGACTTTTCGTCGACGAGAACTTCGCCAGATTTTACAAAATAGCTAAAAGAAGAAAAAAATATTTACGAAACGGGACGCAACACTGAATAGTATACTGAGATGAGTCACATTGTACAATCATTTTGTTATATGAATCTGATTGGTTGCTGTTCAAGGCAACTAAAGTACTCAGAGCCGACGCAAGCTGTTCTGGACAGGATCTAAACACGTACCCTATTCCTCACCAGTCCAGAGCACTAATCAATGTCTTTCTGCGGTTCTGTCTTGGCGAAATGAAATATATTGAAAGATATTGCAACGATATGAGAGAATAAGAAGTAACTAAACAATATATAATTCATGTTGTTGTTGTTTTTTTAATCTAGATCAAAATTAAATTTAAGAAAGTATTTAAGGGCATGGATAATACCGTTTGATGGATTTGCTTAATTACCATTTAGATACAATAGAAAATATACCCACATCTTTAAGCACTCTGCACACTAGTAGCAAATAGAAAAATAATTTCAGGTCTGTCACTAACATGATGCAGCAAAGATTCCATAACAAATTAAAATAATTATTACGACGATTCCTTTTTTAATTGACATTTCCCACACACAAATCACTCACACGTCAACAGCACGTGTCACAAAGAGAGCTATTTATATAGAAATGTTGGGACATAACTGTTAATCGAAGATCATTCATACATTTTACAATAGGTGCAATCTCTCTCTCTCTCTCTCTCTCTCTCTCTCTCTCTCTCTCTCTCTCTCTCTCTCTCTCTCTCTCATAGCCTCCTAAGATTTTTACAGTCATGATGAAGCACGTTTTATTCATGGGTTCAAAGAACTTTACTGATACAGTTATGGCAAATATGTTAAACAATGTATCTATTACGATGCGTCAAAGAGATATATTCTCTCTCTCTCTCTCTCTCTCTCTTTATATATATATATATATATATATATATATATATATATATATATGTATAAATGTTTATGTAGTTTCGTTTTGCTAGAAAGACTGACACGTGCTTCAAACATGTTTATAGCTAAATATATGTTTTCGCGTTTTCTGTTTCAATTTTTAAAAAGTAGGTTAATCATGCACAGTGTTACTATTTACACAAGATTTAAGCATATAGCAAGTTTCTGAGAAATATGGGTGACAAAAAAAAAAAAAAAAACCATTTCCTCCGAGGATCAGTGATCCAAATATTCTTTATTTCCCTAGTTGATTTATGAAATACGTGAAGTTAATGTTCGAAATGTATATAAGAGGTTTCGAAGCATGGAGTTGAAGACTAGTGTAGAGACCGCAAAGGACACTTGATACCATAAAGGAGTTAAATATAGTTTTGCTTATTGCAGGGCCTGCGACAGGAATATCGTTTGGGATGAGTGGGGTGGGGTGGGGTGGGGAGTGTGGCGTAAACAAGTCGGCAAATAGTCTATGGGATGAACCCCCTAAAGCCCCTGCACTATAAGTATATCTGTTTGTATTATCGAAAAAGTCAAACAGGAAGAACAAAGAAACAAAACAAAATACAAACGATTACAAAAAATCATGTTCAATGCACGCGTCAAATATTTGGACAAGAAGTACCATTTTATGGGCATGGGATATTAATGCGCCTTTGACTGCTAACCATTTGCTGAGAAATAACACATGCTGCTCATTTTTTTTTTCTAGCAAAATTAAAATTTTCGAAAGTTTCCAAGCATTTTGTATTAATGCAAGAAAGCTATAACACGGTGAGCGATAACATATTTTACATTAAATTGGCTTAAAATTTATACATATTCGTTTTTATTCTAGTCTCTGATGCAGCAAAGATTCCATAACATATAGTCCTGATTGTTCATTTTCCGTGTAACAAATATATGGCATGATCATCGAAAGTTTCAGCTGTTTGTTTTCTTCAATCGCTTTTCAATAGATTACGCCCATCCTTGTTGTCGTTTCTTAACATTGGTTTTCCGCGATTGTTTCGGACAGTCATATACCTTACTTCACACAACATACCTTGAAATTGTTTTTACGGTATATCACGTATTACCGTCCAGGAGGTGCTTCATAAACGAATGAGCAATTTTCAAAAATAAAAATCATTCCCACTAAGGTATAAGTCAGCTTTATGAGCCTGTTTAAAATCTTTCAAACCAAAAACTGTTAGTGAGATAATAATTGTTTTTATTAACATCTTTCATTGAATATCTTGGAAAGAAACTGAAACGGTGCACAGAGAGAGTTGGCACCTGAGTTTCCTGAAATTATTGTGCCAATATTGTCCGGAGTGGAGTAATAAGATTTCAGAACTAAAGAGTACATATAACAATTACAAGCTACATGCCAAGCGTTGGGACATCCATGCTGAGTTGTCGTTGACCTCGTTTTCTAGTTATTCATAACGGATGCCAATTTTATTGCTACTAATTATTAAAGTTGTGAGGAATACGGGCATTAATAATATGTTTTTATGTGCATTTAACATTGAAATAAGTCTTCTTAAATGTTTATACCTAAGAACTATAAGACTTTAGAAAATAAATATCTGAAATAAACAAAAAATAACTATTCAAGGCGATGATTACTACAGCTATTATCAGTTTACATAAGATATGTTTGACAGCCACCGTAGATTTCAAGATTTAGCGATAAAAACAACCCATATACCCTGTAAATGTTATATGGAGTATGAAAGCACAATGGAACTGTTTTGAAGCAGAGCATTTATGGAAAGTCAAATGTATAAAAACTATAAATATAATTTTCATTCGATAATTTTCTCATCAACAATATTCTGAAGGAGGTCCTCCACAGTAACCTGAGATTCCAAAGGATGCAGTGCGCTCTTTGTTATCTTTTCCAGGTCTTGCGCATGGGTGTTTACTGGAATAAACCGACGTAAATGACATCCTCGATGGAACCCGTTCGAATGCTTCCTGATACGATTGATTTGTGCTCAGCGAATCCCTATAAGTATCCTGATCACGAGGGTCCACATCGTAGGCATCTATAGGATGGTTGTTATGGTTAACCAGTTCTCTCGCTGAACGTGGTGGATACATTTGTACTGAGCTATCGTACCATCTGTACACAGGATTGCTGATGACGCCACCTGGATAAAACAGATTTGAATTACGTGACCTGAGGTGCGCATGCGGCACCCTGTATGGTTGTATCGGGTCCTTGTCGTCATTGTCATCATCCGCTCTCTTTCGCAATGTACAGCATATTATGAATGCGAAGATCACCAAAGCTAACTGAAAAAAGACCAATAAATTCAAACATAAATGTTAATTGCAAGGGAATAATAAGTCAAAACTGGTCATGCAAATAGAGTCACTGGTCTTAGCATTGGAATTAGGTAAGTAACTCAGTTGCTTATAAGCCCAAGTTTCAAATATCAACAATAATGATAATAATGCACACACACACAAACACACACACATAGACACATACACACACACACACACACACACATATATATATATATATATATATATATATATATATATATATATATATATATATATATCACATATGATGAATGTCAAGAGAATTAATATCACTTCCACAGCAGTATCCGACTAGTGATTGTAGAATCTACGATTATTGATTGGCGAAGTGTGTTGAAAATTACGGACACGTAAATATTGTTTGCATAAATTATAAATATTTCCGAAGTGAATTGTCGTCGTCTTATATGGAAAGTAGAATTTTGCGCAATGTAAATGAATGTACACATTTCCAAACTTCTAAGCTACAAGCACATTCAAATTTGCATGGGTCTTTGACAGTTTGTGGTTAAATGATAGGTTAGATACGGTCGTAATCAAGCGTTTATTCATTTAGTGCCGCCAATTTAGTGTTAACTGCATCTGGAAACCTGCGAAGGAACAGGAATAGAGTCCTTCAAATTAAACATCCACATTCAAGTACAGACCTAATAGTGTACAAATTTGTCAGTCCCAACCCCATCTTCCACCCCTTTTGCCATTCGATATACGCAGAATTTCAAAAATCTATACCATTCATTTTTCATTAAAAATTTGTATACAGACACAGTCATACTTTCTTTTAGGAAGGAATGAAGGAATGCAGTACATCAATAGATACAAACATCGTCGCAAGCCACATGCGAAGATCCTCCACGCTCTCTTATCACCCATTGCTGCCTGCAATACGATTGGAGACTGTTACATTGCATTGTTGATGGCGCATTTTCGTTTTTGCATATTCATGAAAAACGAGGAAATCTTGTCGCAGGCAGCCATGGGTGAAAATGGAACGTAGCGGATAGTCACCAGTGGCTTGCGACGCTGTAGATTTAACGCGTGGAGAAAAAAGGGTATTTATATTTCGCAACAGATAGCTCATTTTGAGGCCCATACGTGTCACCAAGATTAACGCACTTTATGTTGTAACATTTAGATGTCATCACTGGCTCGCAATAGAACTATTCAAACATTTTGAGGCCCATGCGTGTCACCAAGATTAACGCTATTTATGATGTAACATTTAGATGTCATCACTGGTTCGCAATAGAACTATTCAAAATTGAAATATTGAAAGCAGTTAACTTCGGATTGAATGAGATTCCTTTTTTCAATTCATTATTTCCCAAATAATAAAACGGAATCACTAGTCGAAGAACTAGTTTCATTTCTTTTAACTACCGCGGAAAACACTACTTTAGGTTCACTATCAATTGGATAAAGTTAATTACTTTTTAAAAAGCACCCTGAAATAAATGATAAAAGTGAAGAAGCTTTAAAATAATGCCCTTCAAATTTAAATTTATACTACAAAGATGATGATGTTTAACTCATATTCTATGCCCTTTTTAAATTTGTACTACAAAGATGATGATGTTTAACTCATATTCTAACTATAGAAAATAGAGAGTAGACATAATGTCAAAAGAGAGAAAGGTATTGTAGATTACTTTACATTTCAAAGAAGCATTTCATGGCTTATGCAATTTTCAATCTTATAATGAATTTTAGACATAAATGGATCATAATTTGTATAAATCTTTATTTGGAAATTAATCACCCATCATCTTTCCAATCCAATGAACATGATGCCTTAGACATAAGTAAGAATAGTTGTGAAATACATTTTCATTAGTTATCACATGACTACTGTCTTATTTACGTTAATGTACCCATATCACAATTTAATCTAGGTAACACCTGTCAGTTCTAAATAAATGCTTACAACTAAATTTATTATTAGTATTAATTGTTGTTGTTTGTTCTTCTCGTTCTTGTCGCAGAAAAAGAGGTAACATACCTCTATTACCAGAACGCTGGCTCCGACACCGACCAATATATCTGCAACCCAATCCCTTAATACACTGTAACATCCCTATAATAATAATAATAATAATAATAATAATAATAATAATAATAATAATAATAATAATAAGAAGAAGAAGAAGATGAAGAAGAAAAACAAGAAGAACAAGAATAAAAATAATAATAATAATAATTATTAAATTATAATAATAATAATAATAATAATAATAATAATAATAATAATAATAATAATAGGAATAGGTAAATAATAATAATAATAATAATAATAATAATAATAATAATAATAATAATAATTATAATATTGACAACAACAACAACAATACAATTGTTTAAATTATCTAGAGATATAGTCTCCTTGTATTAACATCTAGACCAACTCATCGAACCATAATTAAGTGGGCATTTACTCAGGAAGCATCGTATGTCTTAGTATAAAAAAAGGTTCACTTGATTCCCTAGTTCCTCTCGAAAAGAAGCCTCAACTTATAACATACACCACATAAATGGTTTAGCTGCTATTTGAAGATTGCAGTAACCACCGTCATGTCAGTCAGGGCAATATAAAAATACAACTTATGAACAAAAATATTTTGTTTTCATTTCTTTTAGTGTGTATGATAAAAACAATATAATTTGTCTCTATGGTTTACAATATAACTACCGTATCAATATATGCTGTTTCGCTCGTTGGAGCACGGACACAGCCCTGGTCATTTGTAACCTTGCAACAGGCAAATGGAAGTCGTTTTTCGCCTAGAATAATTTCTTCCTTTATTATTTCACGATCCCATTTTCTTGCTTGCTTGAAGTCTGCGTAGTTCTCTACACCGCAGCATTTAAACTGGAAAAAAGAACATAGCTTTATTATAAGTTAAAGAAAAGCAAAATAGCGTTAAATTGAAAACTCTTTTCCAAAAGAGCAAACAGTAATACAATTTAAATGGCTAGATAATTGTATCTTATTATACATTTCCCTCGAAGGAAAACATCTTCTTAAGTAGGCAAGTAGAGAGACTACTGGACCGTCCTGATATTTAAATAATACGATGTTTTTTTCGCGTGGTCTTTGCCCCACCATCAATAAAACAAATACACTGAGAAATTTCGAGACATTCTACTTAAGTACTCTTTCTTTTCACCAAGTCCACAGTTATGTCTTCCTGACGTGTTACTTAAAATACTAATACTACAATAAACCATAGGACGAAAAACATCTTCTTCTATAATTTTATGAGTAAACACACATTACATAACGTACATGTGTTATTACGTAAAGTATAGGAATACAGGTCCTTAGGTCTGTGGTTCGAAACTAGGCAGAGGTTAACAAATCCTTCTCCAGATGAAAGACATGGACAGTGATGTATATCCGGATTAAGTGGACCGTGGACACATGTTCGTGTTTTTCAGTGCAGAAAAACTGAAACCAAATTTTAGTTAGAAAAATAGTTACAGAGGTTGAATGGAGAGAATTTAAAAATAATCGGAGCGGATTAATTAGAGATTCCTTTAAAATGAATGTCAGTAACTCTACAATTTTATTGTGGCAACAACGAAGATTAATATGAATATTTGTCATGTCATTAAACCATACCTGAAAAAAGTCATTCGAATTATTTGACAATTTTGTTCTGTAAAAGTACAACTGAACATAACGACTAGAATTATGACACAATACACTCAAGAAGGAGAATCAGTATTAGTATAGAAATATTCACCACAGTATAGAAATATTCACCACAGAACAAGTCATCTAAACATAATGAAAAGAGCTGAGATGCAAAGAATGATAGCAATTCTTACTAAAATGCTACACACAAAACTGGGACAGGAAATAAGCAAAAGTACATGATATAGGCTTGACAGAATAGAGTACTTAACATCACACGTAGATAAATACCAACCACTTAGAAGAAGGTAACACATTACTCTACCTGAAATGGCGAAGAACAAAAGGAAAAGAACTTGTATCAACGTCAACAATAAAGATGATAGATGTTTCTGTTATGTTGTGAAATCAATTTGAAATATTCTTAAAAGAGATCCCCAGAGACAGTCAAAATACAGTCTGAATGGATACAGTCGTTGGTTTGATAGATATCTTGTCTAAAGGGGATTTGTCAGCCAAATTTAAAATTAATTTGATTTATCTATACATGTATATGAAACAGCTGAGTCATCATACATCTAACTGGGTTGAATGACTGAAATAGTAAATATAGATTAGTGGTGCAAAGATTGATAACTTTTATTCAAGTAAGTTACGATTCGTTGGGTACTAGTGCAAAACGAGTATATAAGGATTGACAATTGCGACACCTAACTCAACAAATGTATGCCATATATGTCGGAAAAGAAAGAACACATTAAAATGTGCATGACCATGATCACTTAAGAGGCAATTACAGAGGTCCAGAACATAAGGAATGGAATTGAATTCCAAGTATCCAAAATAAATACTAATGTTCATTCATCGTTGGACAGGTTATGACAGTCACTTATTCACGAAGACACTTGTTAAACCCTGATTCAGATGAAAAGGCAAAAATCGTACAAAACAAAGTTTACAAAAAAAAAAACCAAAAAAAAAAAAAACAACAAACAAACAAACAAAAAAAAACCCACTAAAAAAAACAAAACAAAAAAAGAAAAAACATTAGCAAGGATTTCACAGTTCATATGTTTATGAAAGAAAGAAAAGATAAAAACGAGTTAGGAGGACAATCAGGTTTGTAGATAGTTTCATACTTAAGAAACATTCGTTTGAGGAACTGGCAAATACCTAACGATGAACAAGTTACAGAGACACTGAAAAATCTTTATGAATATGACATCTAACAAACTGAGGAAATGCATTGATCCATGCGAAGTCGTGGATAGCTTAGAGCGATCTAATGAAACAGCGATACCACTAAAAGAAGGATCTTATTCTCTGGGTAAGTGATTGACACAAATTAAATATTCATAACAAACAGCAATACCACCCAAAGATAAGTTTTTGAAGCAAATGAATTAATAATAACCAATACGTAGTAGACATTATATAATAGATTAACTTTCAAACACTTGGTGAAGTCTACCGTTAATACATCAAGAATGATACATTGATTATATGCGATTTATTATAGGAATTTAAGAATGACTGTGGGGAATTACGAGAATGATACATTGATTATATGCGATTTATTATAGGAATTTAAGAATGACTGTGGGTAATTACGAGAATGATACATTGATTATATGCGATTTATTATAGGAATTTAAGAATGACTGTGGGGAATTACAAGAATGATACATTGATTATATGCGATTTATTGTAGGAATTTAAGAATGACTGGGGAATTACAAAGTAAACCCTGCTAAATATTACAATATATCTTAATTAGCATGCGATGCAAGTTTAAATATATTTGGTGTAGAACTTAAAGTTTCATAATACTATGACATGTTCTTGGTGGTTTAAAGAGAAATAAGAAAATGAAATTAACATGATAACACAAATAAATGCCAATGTATATCATGAATACACAAACAAATATTATGGTGAGTATGAAATGTCAAGATCATGATTATTCATTAAGTACCTATATTCTAACAACTTCAATCGATGGGTCATGAGACAATACATGATCATTCATTAAGTACCTATATTCTAACAACTTCAATCGATGGGTCATGAGACAATACATGATTATTCATTAAGTACCTATATTCTAACAACTTCAATCGATGGGTCATGAGACAATACATGATCATTCATTAAGTACCTATATTCTAACAACTTCAATTGATGGGTCATGAGACAATACATGATCATTCATTAAGAACCTATATTCTAACAACTTCAATCGATGGGTCATGAGACAATACATGATTATTCATTAAGTACCTATATTCTAACAACTTCAATTGATGGGTCATGAGACAATACATAATCATTCATTAAGTATCTATATTCTAACAACTTCAATCGATGGGTCATGAGACAATACATGATCATTCATTAAGAACCTATATTCTAACAACTTCAATCGATGGGTCATGAGACAATACATGATCATTCATTAAGTACCTATATTCTAACAACTTCAATCGATGGGTCATGAGACAATACATAATCATTCATTAAGTATCTATATTCTAACAACTTCAATCGATGGGTCATGAGACAATACATGATCATTCATTAAGAACCTATATTCTAACAACTTCAATTGATGGGTCATGAGACAATACATGATCATTCATTAAGAACCTATATTCTAACAACTTCAATCGATGGGTCATGAGACAATACATGATTATTCATTAAGTTACTATATTCAAACAACTTCAATTGATGGGTCATGAGACAATACATGATTATTCATTAAGTATCTATATTCTAACAACTTCAATTGATGGGTCATGAGACAATACATGATTATTCATTAAGTACCTATATTCTAACAACTTCAATTGATGGGTCATGAGACAATACATGCCGATAACGAAGTCTTAAATGGCCAGCTGATGAACATATTCGAATGATAGACAAAAGTATTCATAATTGGTTAGATGATTGTGATACTTGTTTGGTTTTAGATGTGGAAGTGTCCATTACATTATATTTACGTGACTATTTTGCATTAATTTTTAAAATAAAGGTTATCTTTCCAGTTATCTATCTCTCTATCTATCTAAAATGTGTATGTATTTATGTATGTATGTATGTATGTATGTATGTATGTATGTATGTATGTATGTATGTATGTATGTATGTATGTATGTATGTATGTATCTGTGTATGTATGTATATGTATCTACAGCAGATCAGGATTGAGAGAATTGACATTACGATTAAGCGCCATGAAATCCAACGACTGAGCGTGACTTTTTCCTAACATTCAGTGCCACTGAAGACTAAATACCTTTGTATTATTGATATAGATGAATGAAAAACATAGGACAACCTGCACAATGTAGGGTTTTCAAATTATACATAGTCAAAAGCTATAGTTTATTTTTAATTTAAAATTTAAGTACTTTAAGACCTATTTCTAGAGACAAATGTTAAGGAAGGAAATATCTGTTCTGGCACGGAATGTAAAAGATTTTGGGTGATAAATCTGTAATTATCCATATATTCCAGCAACATAGTTCATCTCCATCTTATAAATATTTTATGAAATCTGTAACCATATTTTTAATATAAAATATTAAACTTTTATCTATTCTTGAATTGTCAGTATTTGATACAATATCGTCATCTTCGAATTTCCTCAATTTGTCAATGACACAAAAAATATGAGCAAACGATCACTAAACACAAAAGCAGCTTTGTATTAACTCGGAGTAATGGTTGATAGAGGTACTCAGTCGTGTTCACATTTTGGGTTCCAATGTACTGTTTTCATCTGATAAGCAACGCTCAAATATTATCTATCTATCTCTGACACACTTTTATTAAAGCGCCTTTATTCTTTGGTATTAACGGGACTAAGCAAAAAGAATATCAAAGTTCAATAACTGAAATGATCTGATTCAATTAATGCCCTAAAAGAGAGACATTAGATTTTGAGTTGAAGGGTTTTCATACTTTAAGTATTTTCTACTTACACTATGCATAATGAAATTCCACCGGAGAGTGGTGGTGTCGTTCCCGTTGATTCCTACGTAATCGTCACTTATCGAGTCTCTTAATGACTCTTTTATCCAACCTTCAATCTGAAATAAAATTAGTTTCCTATTATAAGTATTCACCAGGTCTGGCTTTCATCAACAACTCTTCAATCTGGACTTAGATCTAGAACCCAACAATCTTATTGACTGAAATTAAAGTCTGACTTATCATTGACCAGTCTGTAGTCTGTAGTCTAAACTTAAATTTAAGTTTTATGTTCCTCAACTTAATGTGAAGAGTTTACAGAAAATCAGTGTATCCAAGATAGTGACTTCAACCCACCCCCACTCACCACACAGAGGTTCCATCCCCAACCCCCGCTTCTTTTAATCTTGACATTTTCTCCCAGCTCCTATCACGGGAAAACTTAATTAAAGTCAATATAAATCAAAACGAGGAAGAAAACAAAAAGAAAAAAACAACTCGAGACCAATTAAACATTTGACTTGTATTTGAATTCCATATAACCAAAGAAAGTAAAGGTTTTGTTTTGTTTTTTTTTGTTTTTTTTTGGGGGGGGGGGGGTGGGGGGTGGGTCGAGTAGGGCTTTATTTTTCTTTTCAGTTTCAAGACAATAAATGCTGCTATATGTAACATGAATACTAAGTGTACATTAATGATGTGATTCTAACTTGTTGAACAATCAACTAATGTATTTAAAGTTAAATATTGGAAGAAATTAATTTTAAAACATTCTTTCCCCAACTGAGATCAGAACAATTAGTTTTGTGATTTTGATGTAATCGTTACCTTATTCCCAATAGTGGTAAGCAGTACTACACATATCATCTCCAACATGACGAGTACTAGCAGCAAGACAGCATACTGAACAAAAAAAATAAATAGTTCTTATAGCAAATCAATCTTAAAATATGATCTATATAAATATAGATAATACCTAAAATAACATTAAAGGATGGGAACATACATGCATGCATGAGTACATACAGATATACATACATACTGTTATGCCGGTATGGTTCATCTGGATTACTTGTAGTTCACCATATCATCTTTAGCATGTTCACTGCATGGTATTTCTCATTCACGTCACCATCGTAACATGCAGTTTTGTTCATAAAGTGTCTATTTCAAGTAATTATTAGTGACCTCATTTGTTGTAATCATTTTTGTTACTCTCAAATGTCCAGAGTTTGATTCACAAGTAAGTAGACATGTTTCGGCAGACGTGTTTTGAATGTTCATTTATAGTGGAGCACATACTGTATATAGAAGTTAGGATGTGTTGTCTGCGGATACTGTAAGAAACGTAGTTTTGACCGATTGCACATTTTTATCACACGGCTTGTCTACTCACATCTTACGTGTATAATCTTTTGTGCGTTTAGCAATTTTGTTCGCTTTTATTCGTGTGAAAATCTGTAGGTCTTTTTTACAGCGTGTCTCTTGTTTCGGTTCCTCGTGATTACATGCTGACGTCAGTAACTGCATAGACTGTTTAGTGCCTAATTTTGATTGGTCAATCATTCTTTATTGCCTGGTGATCGCAGGTGCTACATTATGATTGGTTAGTACTAATAGTATGAAAACAGGTCAGCTTTCACGACCTTTGACTCAATCGACTATAATTCAAACTCATTCATACGACTTTTGACAGTCGCACATGGTCTAATGACCGCACACGACTTTGATTCAAAGTTATCGTCATGACTTTTGTCACTCTCTCGTCTTCGTCAAGGTGCGAAGTTCGATTTTGCTCTTTCGTCATTCTAAGCTGTCTCAAGCAGCATTAAAGTCAGATGTGGCCATAGTAAATTGCAAAAATAGTCTAATTTAACTCCCTTCTTAAGAGAGTTGTTATTTTGTGATTATTAATTTAAAGAAAGACACTCGTTTTATACGCCATTTGTTTCAGGGAATTTCAATAGAATCTGAGTACTCTAGATTTTCATCTAACAACTCAATTTATATTTAATGCGTCTATAACTTACCATTCTAAATTCGCTAAAATTATATTTATGCATAATTTTTTTGAAATAATTCACACTTTTGTGAACAATACTGCTTAGTACAAAAGCTGCTATAGTGGCACCAGCACCAATAAACCACAGAACACAAACCATGTTCCTTATCCCCCACCCCCAACTCTTATAGATGATTAATGAATAAATACATGATTTGAACACCCGTAGCTTGCGTGACTCAATACTAAAATACTAACCAAATTAACCTTGCATATGAGAAATAATAAGATACGTATGAGTGTTTGAATCTTTATTGCTAGTTAGTTGCTTGATATATGCTGCATCCCCATGCACTTGCATGCACCAGCTCTGTACAATTGTATTAAATATTCAGTAGTACTTTTCAGTTAAAACAGTATATGTATCAAATTCTTTGCTGCTTGCTATTAGTCACAACTTTGTGTTACCAACTTTTATGACCAAAGCCTTGTACTATTATCTGATGCAGCTTCTACTAACAATGCGTTTGCTCATCATGTATATTACTACCATATTGCAATCATACATTAGCACACTACCATACTGCAATCATATATTAGCACACTGCGATACTGCAATCATACATTAGCACACTACAATACTGCAATCATACATTAGCACACTACCATACTGCAATAATACATTAGCACACTACCATACTGCAATCATACACTAGCACACTACCATACTGCAATCATACATTTGCACACTACCATTTTAAAACATTTCATGTAAGTGACTTGATTTTTGTGGTTCACCTGTTTTGTTATTAAATATTGTTACCTTTTTTCACGCCTCTGCTCGTTAATTGCACTCTTAGAATAAGATAATATATTCTCAAATGAACCGAAATGTGGTGATTAAACGGAATGTAACTAAATATGTTGCCCGTGCATGTGGGACGACGCGATAATACATACATACATACATACATACATACATACATACATACATACATACATACATACATACATACATACATACATACATACATACATACATACATACATAAATACATACATACATACATACATACATACATACATACATACATACATACATACATACATACATACATACATACATACATACATAAGTAAGTACAAGTAACTGCTTACTTAAGCACTTCTTCCTTCCTTCCTTCTGTACAACTGGCATAGAGCAAAATTATTGGAATAACTGTCTGTCTTATTTACATCACTTAAAAGATATACAGGCATGCTGCCAGACACTGTAATCACCTACAATTATGTGAACAGACAATCCTGTCATCCATCCATTGCTCCATGAAGCTATCTATTAATTATATTAACGATAGGATCCGGCCTAATGTAGCATAGTGTTTATTTCATCAGCTACGGACACATATATATACTTGAAAAATTACAAACATGCTCGCCAACCTGTCTACGTTCTGCCTACATATCTACATGCCAACCTATCTACCTACCGACTTTTTCTTACCTGCATATATTCCTCTATTCCTAACAAACTATCCAATCATACACACTATACTGATAGATAGATAGATAGATAGGTAAGTAGATAGGTAGATATAAGTTTATAGGTAGATAGATATATAGATGATTTTGCACGAGTGCTTATCTAAATATAATTTTGGAAACGACATGAATAATTTCGATTTTTTGCGAGCATTGGCGAGCTATGAAAGAATTTTTTAAATTTCATTTGAAATGAGCACAAACTTAAGATTACGTTTATCACACGCAAACTCCGACTTGCACGTATACGCCTTGGATACTAAATAATTTAATATCGCAAATGTGATATCGATTTATTAACACACACACAGACACACAGACACACACACACACACACATAAGCAGCTAAGTGCACATGTGCATACAGTAGGCGATACTTACGGTAACCAATAGGGCTTTCACTTTGCACACTGCACAAATTATTCCAAAGATTCCGAGTAGAAGGAACAAAACCCCGATCACAATGAAAACGATGCAAATTATATTAAGAGCTTCACCCATGTTCAGACTGGTTGGAGTATGTACACTGACGTTGGCGCTCTGCATCGCCATCTGGAATGACGAGTAGTCCAGGTACTTGTCCGTTGTATTCTGGTCATAGCGGACGATGCAAGACGTGATCAACATGGAGGCTCCCAAAAGCTGAAATAATAAAGCTGTACAGTGTGAGTCAGAGAGTGCATACACATTTTGGGGGAAAACCATATTCAAATTGTAGAAGCAAGCAATTATTCTTCTAAAAGGGGTTAAGAAATACTTTCAATTTTTTTTTATTAGTTGTAATTTGTTTGAACCTTTTAACTATTTTTATGCACATATATAAGCTATCTCTTACTGATAAAATATGGATGTAAAATACTATTAAGCATCATTTTAGTCACTAGTATCAACATTTTATACAATTTCCGTCAAATGCAATTTCTGCTCAAAATTTGCAAAAAGGCGCTGACATCCCTCAAAACTGCTGAAATTTCAAATAGTATTGTAAGCCTGAATTGTTGGTTATCAACTAGATGGCAGGTGGATTTAGACATTTCAAATAGTGTTGTCGGCTTGAATTGTTGGTTATAAACTAGATGGCTGGTGGATTTAGTCATTTTCTTTTTTGAAAAAAATTAGTGTGCTGCTCATATACATATTAGCAATAGTATGGTAATGTTGAATGTGTGTATGTGTGTGTTTGTGTGTCTGTGTGTGTTGGCTTAATGGGTGGTACACAAAGACAAAGGCGCTCTATTTAATTATGCTTAGCCCACTGAATAGTGTTTGCATATGTGTGTGTATGTGTGTGTGTGTGTGTGTGTGTGTGTGTGTGTGTGTGTTTCGTATATGATCTTGTTATGTTGAAAGTATCATACCGAAATGTTTTTAATATATAAATCAATATTTTAATAATCAACATCATCGCGTTTATCAAACCAATTAGATGTCCATAGTTGTTCATTTAGGAGATTTGCAAGTAGTTAATATAATATCAATATTTACCATGAAACATCATTGTTATGTTCCTGAAATAGCGTTGTTTAATATTTGGGGAGACATTGGTCTCATTAAAGACATTTATTAAGTACCTATTGAATCTTACATTGTCTAGCGTTCGATACAGATATTCGATCCGAAGTTTTGCATCGCACACCCATATTTGAATTATTTTGGTGATTTCCCTGAAGTCCGTCTGTTTACATGCAACGTTGCACCTACCTGAACTTTATAAACTCCAATCTGCTTTTAATTCTATTGACACTGTGAGGTAAAAAATATTTTTAATTCCATTCACACTGTATAGTGACAAATATTTTTAATTCCATTCACACTGTATAGCGAAAAATATTTGTAATTCCATTCACACTGTATAGTGACAAATATTTTTAATTCCATTCACACTGTATAGTGACAAATATTTTTAATTCCATTCACACTGTATAGTGACAAATATTTTTAATTCCATTCACACTGTATAGTGACAAATATTTTTAATTCCATTCACACTGTATAGTGACAAATATTTTTAATTCCATTCACACTGTATAGTGACAAATATTTTTAATTCCATTCACACTGTATAGTGACAAATATTTTTAATTCCATTCACACTGTATAGTGACAAATATTTTTAATTCCATTCACACTGTATAGTGACAAATATTTTTAATTCTATTAACACTGTATAGTGACAAATATTTTTAATTCCATTCACACTCTATAGTGACAAATATTTTTAATTCCATTCACACTGTATAGTGACAAATATTTTTAATTCCATTCACACTGTATAGTGACAAATATTTTTAATTCCATTCACACTGTATAGTGACAAATATTTTTAATTCCATTCACACTGTATAGTGACAAATATTTTTAATTCCATTCACACTGTATAGTGACAAATATTTTTAATTCCATTCACACTGTATAGTGACAAATATTTTTAATTCTATTAACACTGTATAGTGACAAATATTTTTAATTCCATTCACACTGTATAGTGACAAATATTTTTAATTCCATTCACACTGTATAGTGACAAATATTTTTAATTCCATTCACACTGTATAGTGACAAATATTTTTAATTCCATTCACACTGTATAGTGACAAATATTTTTAATTCCATTCACACTCTATAGCTAAAAAGCATTCAGAAAGCGTAAATGGGAGGTTATGTAATAAATGAGAAACCCACATTCGTGTTTTGTTCACAGAAAGTCTCGTTTAACAGCCTTGATATATCCATGTACCATATCAAATTCATTCTTTCCGCCGATTCGAAAACACAAGCAAGTACACAGTTTTGTATGTTTATCCGTCTATTTCCTCGATTTACTGAGCTTCACTTCAGATCATTTGGAAAATGCTGACATGAGAATTTCATACAGGTCTGAGTAAACCAAATGCTTTCACAAATCAGAAAAAAAAACTTCTATACCGCATGAAAAGTAATGGATTATCACTTCCTATGACTTACAGAGAAAATTATATTTATGCCCAGGAAGCTGGCACGAATACACCTTTCTATAGTGCACGTGAGACTCATCATTGTGGTTGATGATTAAAGAGATCTACAACTGGATTGGTAAGGCTAAGATATAAACCTGAAATAAATAAATAAATACATATATCATTCCTTTCCAGTTTAATATCAAGCCGTTGCATGATCGATAAAGGTGTTTACACCTGAATTGGTGAGATACATCTTGAAAACTGGAAATAAATATATTCAAATCGAAAGTCGAAAATTTCCTTCTAAAGATACAAGTTAACAAGGTAAAGCAACACATTTTTAAAGTCAAGAATCCTTCAAGAAGTTGTGTTTGATTAGAATGTTCTACTAAATAGGTCATGCGTTCTTAGGAAATAGAAAGAAAACAATTAGCACTATGGCTGCCCATTCCGTGCTTTTGCAATATTATCCAGAGTCCGATTTCATCTTAAAATGTACATTGATGTTGCATGTAACATTCTTATGCCTTTGTGCTTACACCCCAACTAATGTTTCAAGTGTTAAATACATGTTTAAAAAAAACCTCTCTATTCAAAAATGACTGTGAGATGTCATACATTACCGAGGGATGCTTGTCCGTAATGTTCGTAAAGAAAAACCTTCATGAAAATATGTGCATGCAATATGCCGTGAAAGCATGCAAACTATGAGTCCAATTGAAGACGAATTCTTACTCCAACCCTTTTTTGTACACACACACACACAATTTTGTACTTCCCTGTCTGTATAAGGTTTTCTTATCTATCAGAACATAACAACGGCATGCTCGAAGATATCTCTGTAGTACGAGAGAAGAAAACAATACTTTCTGAATCTATCACAACAAATATAGACAGCTTATCTTGGATAATGGAGTACAAATAAAACCACCACATTACAATTTATAAACTTCACTTTGATTTACACACGTATCTTTTCAGTTTGCCGAAGGAAGTTTCCAAATAGGTAGGATCTAATGTGAATGTGAGCAAACATAGGACTCCTCCACCAAATCCATGAATTTAGTACTGATGAAATTGCAATTTTTTGCAAAGCCACAAGTATTTATATAGTATCTACTACAATATCCACTAAAATATTTATACAGTATCCACTACAATATTTATACAATATCCACTACAATATGTATACAGTATCCAATACAATATTTATATAGTATCCACTACAATATTTATATACAATATTTATACAGTATCCACTACAATATTTATACAGTATCCACTATAATATTTATACAGTATCCAATACAATATTTATACAGTATCCAATACAATAAATGTACAGTATCCAATACAATATTTATACTGTATCCAATACAATATTTATTCTGTACCCAATACAATATTTATACAGTATCCACTACAATATTTATACAGTATCCAATACAATATTTATACAGTATCTAATACAATATTTATACAGTATCCAATACAATATTTATACAGTATGCAATACAATATTTATACTGTATCCACTACAATATTTATAGTATCCACTACAATATTTATACAGTATCCACTACAATATTTATACAGTATCCACTACAATATTTATATATTTATACAGTATCCAATACAATATTTATACAGTATCCAATACAATATTTATACAGTATCCAATACAATATTTATACAGTATCCAAGTCAATATTTATACTGTATCTACTACAATATCCAATACAATATTTATACAGTATCCAATTCAATATTTATACAGTATCCACTACAATATTTATATATTTATACAGTATCCAATACAATATTTATACAGTATCCAATACAATATTTATACAATATCCAATACAATATTTATACAGTATCCACTACAATATTTATATATTTATACAGTATCCAATACAATATTTATACAGTATTCAATACAATATTTATACAGTATCCAATACAATATTTATACTGTATCCACTACAATATTTAAACTGTATCGAATACAATATTTATTGTGTACCCAATACAATATTTGTACTGTATCCAGTACAATATTTATACAATATCCAATACAATATTTATACAGTATCCAATACAATATTTATACAGTCTCTACTATAATATCCAATCCAATATTTATGCAGTATCCAATAAAATATTTATACAGTATCCAATTCAATATTTATACAGTATCCACTACAATATTTATATATTTATACAGTATCCAATACAATATTTATACAGTATCCAATACAATATTTATACAATATCCAATACAATATTTATACAGTATCCACTACAATATTTATACAGTATCCAATACAATATTTATACTGTATCCACTACAATATTTAAACTGTATCCAATACAATATTTATTCTGTACCCAATACAATATTTGTACTGTATCCAGTACAATATTTATGCAGTATCCAATACAATATTTATACAGTATCCAATACAATATTTATACAGTATCCAATACAATATTTATACAGTCTCTACTATAATATCCAATCCAATATTTATGCAGTATCCAATAAAATATTTATACAGTATCCACTACAATATTTATACAGTATCCAATACAATATTTATACAGTATTCACTACAATATTATAAAGTATCCAATACAATATTTATACAGTATCCAATACAATATTTATACAGTATCCACTACAATATTTATTCAGTATCCAATACAATATTTATACAGTATCCAATACAATATTTATACAGTATCCGATGCAATAAATGAATTCTCAATATTCTTCAATACTCATATTAATATGGCAATCCAATATGGAGATCTAAATTTGATTGTTATATTTTGTGTATGTAATTTTCTGTTTGTCTGTCTCAGTGAGAAGCTTGATGGCCGAGAAGGAAGAACCATGTTCTCGATTATAGTTTTCTTATAAAGTATTTAAAAAGGTTGCTTCGTATCATACCATTTTTCAGGAATATGGGAAAAGTAGCTTAAACATATTTTTGATGAAATTATTTAGTTGTCAAAATAAAATAAACTACTCATCTTTCTATAATAAATTTTTAAAAAAAATATGAATAATCAGCAATAACAAAAAGTTACAGGAGTATTATATTGTTGTGAATACATGGATAAGACATTGGTTTAGTAGGTGAAGGCGGAACTAGAGCTAATGGTGCTTTATTTCAGTTGGGCTAGAGCATTAAATAGCTTGTGTATGTGTTTTAGTTATGGTCCAGTCATGCTTAAAATATAATATTTCATTTTGTAAATTAAAATAATCATTGACAAAATGTCTCAGAGAAAAGGATATATAAATTCCCAGGAAGCCGACACAACTGCACTTTTCTAGGGTGCACATGAGATTCGTCTCTGTTAACACACTGTCTTTATGTACCTAAAGGCTTATCATTAAAACGATCTTCAACCGGATTGGTGAGTCTAGGGTGTAAACCTGGAATAAATTATGTAATTAATTAATTAATTAATTATTTCCAGTTCTATCTTTCTATAAACGATCTTTAAATGTGTCTTAACTGAACATATATGTTTGTGGTGGAAACCCGGTAATAAATAAATAAATGAATACATAAATTAGTCAATATATAATTCTTTCTCAGCATGTGACTATTATAGCAACTGATACTTAAAGTTATCTTCATCTGTGTACATGTGTTTCTTACATAAATAGTATCTACATCTGTGTACATGTGTTTCTTATATAAATAGTATCTACATCTGTGTACATGTGTTTCTTATATAAATAGTATCTACATCTGTGTACATGTGTTTCTTATATAAATAGTATCTACATCTGTGTAGATGTGTTTTTATATAAATAGTATCTACATCTGTGTACATGTGTTTCTTATATAAATAGTATCTACATCTGTGTAGATGTGTTTCTTATATAAATAGTATCTACATCTGTGTAGATGTGTTTCTTATATAAATAGTATCTACATCTGTGTACATGTGTTTCTTATATAAATAGTATCTACATCTGTGTACATGTGTTTCTTATATAAATAGTATCTACATCTGTGTAGATGTGTTTCTTATATAAATAGTATCTACATCTGTGTAGATGTGTTTCTTATATAAATAGTATCTACATCTGTGTAGATGTGTTTCTTATATAAATAGTATCTACATCTGTGTACATGTGTTTCTTATATAAATAGTATCTACATCTGTGTACATGTGTTTCTTATATAAATAGTATCTACATCTGTGTAGATGTGTTTCTTATATAAATAGTATCTACATCTGTGTAGATGTGTTTCTTATATAAATAGTATCTACATCTGTGTAGATGTGTTTCTTATATAAATAGTATCTACATCTGTGTACATGTGTTTCTTATATAAATAGTATCTACATCTGTGTAGATGTGTTTCTTATATAAATAGTATCTACATCTGTGTACATGTGTTTCTTATATAAATAGTATCTACATCTGTGTACATGTGTTTCTTATATAAATAGTATCTACATCTGTGTACATGTGTTTCTTATATAAATAGTATCTACATCTGTGTAGATGTGTTTTTATATAAATATTATCTACATCTGTGTACATGTGTTTCTTATATAAATAGTATCTACATCTGTGTACATGTGTTTCTTATATAAATAGTATCTACATCTGTGTAGATGTGTTTCTTATATAAATAGTATCTACATCTGTGTAGATGTGTTTCTTATATAAATAGTATCTACATCTGTGTACATGTGTTTCTTATATAAAACGTTCAAAATAGGTAAATAAATGCACACAAATCCCTATGAGTTCAGTCTTGTAGGAAATAAAATTTTCCAAGACAATTTTCAGTTATTTTATTGGGTAATGTTTTTAAAAGTCTGTTTTAAGTCGTGTTTGATTAGAGCGCTTTTGATGAATGGAGTACATGTACGTGTGTTTATCTTAAATTGAATGGTCAGCACTAAGACAGTATTTAATGATAAATTTTAAAAAAATAATAGTGACAAATTTAAGCATATCTGTAAGCAAAATTATGAATGAATTAGAAACTGAATAGAGGACTGGAAAGCTACATTTGCTGATTTCACATTCCAACCTTTTGCGGCTCTTTTATATGTTAAGTGAAATATATCACAAGCGTTTTCATTTAAATCATTGATAGTTCATTTAAATCATTGATACTTCATTTAAATCATTGATAGTTCATTTAAATCATTGATAGTTCATTTGTTTCAGATACTCCTTTACACCTTGGAAATTCTCTCTCTCTCTCTCTCTCTCTCTCTCTCTCTGCGTTTTCTCTCTTCTCCCTCTTATTATATTACAGCATGATGGGTTCTTATATAATAGAAGTTTGATTGTACCTGTCTCACATGCCATTCATCTATGGCCTGAGTATTATATTTTATTTAAATAAAGATCTGTTCCGTTCCGATTAACACTAAGACAGCCATGTGTGCGCTTGTACAATTCAGAGCCCAATGACGTCATTAAAATGAACATAACCGATTGCATTTTTCATCTTTGACTCATTAAGTTGTTTTACTAACAACTTGCAATGTAAAGCTCTGTATTTTAATGTTAATAGCTTTCATACGTTTCATAGGAACACATGTTCGCACGGATATGCATGAAGGGGAATATGAAGTCATTGTTCCCCTTAAAGCATGTGTAAAACTAATTCCATACAAATATTCCATGAACTTCCCCAATACTGAGCTAGATTCGAAAAGGATCTCTACCCAAATCCACAATTAATCTTTACTTGCCTGTATGTATTTGATTTTCAATTCTATTACAAAGGCGTATTCCAAGACGTGGAATACGTTATCTTAAAAAAAGGAAATAAAAAGGAAATACAAAGAATTGTATATATGTATGTCATAAATCCAACAGATTACCTTCTGTAGCATCAAAGCTAGACACATCATCTTAGATCGAGAAATACAAATTAACCAACACATGACAATTGGTAGACTCCATTTTGATTTATAAACGTATCGCAGCAGTTACATAATGTCTACGTACTTACTATTCCCAGAGCGAGTAACGCATCATCGTTGAAGAACTAAGTTTCCGAATGAATCTAATCCAAGTGATTACTCTTGAACCTCCTGTCTCAATATACTTATCAAAAATGACAACTTAATATTTACAATTGACTGTACAACAAAAATGCATTTAGTTTCATCGATACACGTTGTGTGCAAGGGGTCGGATAATATCAGTCCTATCAACTGAAATATTTACCAGACTTTAAAGAGAGCACAGAGTTAAAAGAAAACTTTTATTTAATTCACTCATTGATCCGTGTTCATCCATAGAACCAGTTCATTACTATACACTAGTATTAAACCAGGTTCTGCTTTAAATAATTTTTTTTTTATATCTTTTTCTAGTAATAACATTAATACCAAGAGCTATTTCCTTAGGCTTTTGTCACGTGCTTCCTCCCCGCTCCTACAACCCATACCCGCCCTAGACTGTGACTTGGGGGTTGTAAACAAAATCAATATATTATATGTCCTCCTCGTACAGGGGTATGTACAAAATATCATTGCAATGTAAATTTTTGTATATTTGACCCTTAACGGCCTTTGAAATCCTCACAAGGAAGGGCCCCAAAAATGATAAATATTTCACCGATTGCCAACAGAGGGAAAAACTTTGCAACAGGTTTGGTGAATTTCCACCTAGCGGTTTGGGAGCAGAAGTGGTTATGGACAGACGGACAGACAGACGGAGCTTAACAAAATATACGTTAGCTAAAGAGTGAGAATGGTGATGCTGATGAAGATGATGATAAGGAT
Organism: Margaritifera margaritifera; assembly: GCA_029931535.1. Classification (NCBI taxonomy): domain Eukaryota; kingdom Metazoa; phylum Mollusca; class Bivalvia; order Unionida; family Margaritiferidae; genus Margaritifera; species Margaritifera margaritifera. The sequence continues at coordinate 2,481,753 of JAQPZY010001389.1, read as the reverse complement.
GATGAACAGACTCAAACCTGTAACAGTTTAAATACCTTTCGTAATTTAAGCTAACTTATAACCAATAATTCCTTCATATAATTCCCAACACTACACGTTGTGCATACCTGTGACTGTTTATGTGAACCATGCAATAATTTCTTGACCTTTTAGCAAATAGGTTGACTTAAATTGCGCTCTTGATATCATTTATTTATTTATTTAGGAGGGGGCATCATTTTCCCACGCAGATAAAACTTAAATATATTGATTCCAGTCTGTGAAATGACTTCAACTGCTTTTTATTGATTTTGTGTATTTGTGTAAGGTCTTTGTCAGAGACAAAATTGCGAACTGCTCATGACGGGCCAGGTGCGGACCGCATAAAACGTGTCGTCACACTTGAGTATAAGCTCAGACCGAAGTCGACGAAGAAGGCGGTGCTGGAACTCCACTTGAAAATGAAACTAATGAAACTACATTGTGGAATTATCTGTTCCAGAACAGTTGATTTTTTTTTCAATTATGTTAGACTAGCTCGAAATATATACAGAAAAAAGACTCTCTGTTGTACGGACGGCCAGGTTAACAGTGTATCATAGTTGCGTGTGTGTATCATCAATAACAGCGTGGGTTAGAGGGTTGGTCCAGTGAAAAGTCTCTCCGAATAGGGCAGATGTTCGAGTCCTCACACCAGAGACTATTTTTTATTTTATTTTGTTATTTTTCCTAGGTTTCATTTAAAATCGAATTTCATGATTCAACAACAATGACAAGACAAATAACAAGAGCAGGTGGTTCTCACATACCTACACTGACATGTGTCTTAAAACAGCTTTTGTACGAACCCGTGGTTTGTCTCAGCTATACTCGGACTTTTTGCTCTATAAAACGATAATATTCTTGTCAAATATGTTGCTCGAAAGTATATAATAAATCACTCTTTACACACGTATTTACAGTCTGTATATAGTAATCTTTGGTTATTTAGTTGCCTAATTTATTATTTACTGCAAAACATACTCTTTACCGGGTTATGTCTAATTTATGTTTAATTGCATAATTTCTCTTATAACAACAAAATCATACTCTCAGTTGCCTAAGTCTTGACTAAAGTTTGTCTTAGATATGGAGGAACCTATGGAACCCCGAGAAACCATTAACTTTGGGTTGGTAAACAAATAGCTTTACATGCCCCGGATCCGTGTTTCGAACTTGATACCACAGAAGTGCCAAGCAAGTGCAATATCGTTTTACCATATCCTTGCTTTCTATGATATCGCGGGTGCTATGGTATCGCGGTGTTCTAAGTTTTCGGTATTTTTCTGCATAGCGCCAACTATCGTGTGCTTATCTTATATACAGTGGATGACCATAAGTTACTAGTTCTGCATCATAATTTGAGTTCGGGAAAATGTCGAGATTGTTGGTAAGTACATTATTTTTAAATTGCTCCCTTGAATATCGCTGCTTTCCAAACATGGCCGTACCCCATGTTCTCAAATAAAGTCTATATCTTCTTAAAATCAATATCACCATAAACAATCTGTTAATCAGTTTGTCGTCTGATAACGTCCAATGATATTACGCAAGAGTCAGATCACATGATTATCATATTTGTCGAGAAGCAAGAGGTCGAATCTATGGTAGCATATAAGAGTCAAAATGTGAAGTATGGTAATGTCGTTGTTTACTGTAAGTTTTGATGGCTTTTGCGATTGAGAGTGTTGACCTTAAAACATGTTTGATTTTATCTCTTAGGACATTAAACGTGCATTTAAAACAGATTTATCAACTGTATAATTTTGGTTTAAAATAAAGCCATTTCATACGCATTATGACTTTATGAAATGATTGAAATAACATAATGTGGATTTTCAAATACAACTGTGTTAATTTAAACACTATACTGTAAATACATCAGTTAGCTGTTTTTTTATATATTTAATTTAACATATTTCCTCGCCTTCCAGGTGCGTTTCAAGTTGATCACACTTAGTGCAACATATACATCAAATTGCCAACTTTTTGACAAGTATATGCCATCATACAGATATTTGTTTCGGTATTACCGCGATATCAGAGTATCTCCCCTTGCATAACATGGATTCTACATGGCGTCTGTCTATCGATCGTTTTCCGCAATCATCTGATATAAACTGGAAATTAAATGCATTTTAATAAAGAGCAAAGAAAAACAAGGAGACATATATAATATCTTGAAGGTAAGTGTCTTTATGTACCTATTAGCTTATATTAAGACCCGCGATACCATAGAACTCCGGGATACAACGCACTGCTGATGTAGAATAAGACAATGGAGCAGGTTAAGGCTTTTTGTTGACCAGAACTACGTTAGATTCAGAGAAGTATCAAAGTGGGTGACAAAATTATAGTTTAAGTAATGGGACGTCGTATTATGTGCTACTTAGTTCTTCAGCTTTGGAAGACATAGGTATTGTATCTTAAATAGTATCGACAAAACGAAGATTTGACGAAGTATCTTTTTTAAGGTGTGATTGAGCCGCGTGAAATATAATGCCGCAAAATTAGCCCGATTTCAGCCTTATGTCTAAATATTTTTAGTTTCCAACTTTTATCTACTCTATGATGACATAAACAAGCATATTTTGTTCGCTTGACTTTTTTTTTTTTTGTTCTTTTGTTTTTGTTGGATGTTGGTTTTATAATTACAAAGTATAAAATAATTATAATGTAAACATTAAAACATCTGCAAATATACTTCTGACCCTCCCCTTATGATTATGCAAGAATCACCCTTCTAGAATTACATATAAGGATAAAATAAACAAATTGTGAGTATAATACGTTGATTCTTAAGAGTGTTGTCTCTACGAAACAACTTGTATATGGGTAGGTGATTTGGTTCACTTTTGAACGCTATCAGAGATAAGCTTGGAAATCCGTTGCTGATATTTCGAAGCAGCTGTATATTTATTTTTAGAAATAAAATTGTTTCAAACCAGTACTAATGTTTGCTTGTCTTGACGGATATCGAGGCATACACAAGGAACTCATTTCCAACTGGGTTGACGAAAATTGATAAAAACGGGCTTTGTAAAATTTATTTGTAGGTAATAAAAATGAAAGAGTCAATGTTTACAAAATTATCTGGTCTATTCACGGATAACAAAAGTTTTTTTGGATAGGTTCAAGCATGCTAATATGTCTCCTTTGAAAATATTGATAGAGACGAGTGGTTGCTGTTTTACAGATAATCATCATCGGTTTTTCAGAAGTATTAATTTATATGTTTATTTTGATTGTCATTGTTTAAAACTTTGCTGATAAAATTGCAGTTCCGAAAACATGTCTACAATGGTTAGGAATTAACTTGATAAATGTTTTTAAGGCAGTTCTTTTCATATTTACATATATACAAAAAAGAGAAAAACCTAGTACAGTTTTAAATGAGTCGCTAACGTTTTTTAAGACAATCAGCTACATATTTACATTTGTACTGAAACCAGAAGGACCTAGTACAGTTTGATAAAAACTCGATAATTTTTTTAATGGCAATTTGCTACATAATTACATATGTATAGAAACAAGGAAGACCTAGTACAGTCCTAAATTGCATTTCCCTCAAATCAATCAATATTTGTAAGTATCGTATGCAGTTAATTCCAAATACTTCTGGTATCAATCAGAATATAATGCAGTCAATTAATTATTGATTTGTTTATGTTTTATACTTTATTGAATCATTTTTGCAGAATTGTTCCTTGAAAGTTTGGTCCCTTTTCTGTCGAAGGAATTGTCTTTTCTGGAGACCACAATTTATTGCGGAAGGATAGTAACAGTAGCAGTTGCTTCCCTTGTTCATCATTTATATACGCACACTGAATTAAATTAAAAATGTAAAAAATCTAATGCATTGCTATACAAACAATCCCTCATAACAAATGGGAAATTTTCCAGGTACGCAGTAAAAACGACAACCCCGTGATAAAAAATCTAATGCATTGCTATACAAATAATCCCTCATAACAAATGGTAAATTTTCCAGGTACGCAGTAAAAACGACAACCCCGTGATAAAGGCGGGACAAAATTCCATTGCTAACCGCCGATATATATGGGAATAAAACCTGCAATTCTAACCAATCATTTGTTTTATTTTTGATGCATTACATTGTAGCAGAGACTTTTGCATTATGACACACAACGGCAACCGACCGTGCCTGTTCTGGGCAGGATTAGAACCCTCGACCTTCTGGTCACGAATTTGGCACACTAACCACTGCGCAACCGCGGCTCAGTCTGGGGGAAATGAAAGACATCTACAGTAAGTGTATTGCTCTAAGAGACGTCAAGGTAGCCAACCTGGCCTGTTCTGGCAGGATTCAAACCTGTATCTTTCTGGTCTCGAATTCGGTACGCCAACCCCTGAGCCACCTAGTCGAAATCAAAGATATTAGATTAGAAGAAAATACGATCAAGCTAAAAAGAAATCGTGCATTTATGGTATTTAAAAAAATATGGACGAAAATTAAATTGAAATGCTTAAGAGTTTATTCTAAATATACAAACTAAATTTAATTAAGCAGAGCATACATTACACCAAATTAATAAAATTATCTTATCAAAATTTAAGGATTTTGTCAGACTTTTGTATAATTTAAACTATGCCCACAATGTTTCGGTCACTCTCCGCAGTAGTAATTATAACCTCCATCCACCAGTATTATCGAAATTACCTGTTATAGCAATCGCTACGTGCTAATGAATATTGAAAAATTTAAAAGACACTAATTGAAAAACGATAGCAAATGCGCTTATCGGCCAGTTCAATACTACTTGCAAATCTCTGTCTCTCCTTCTCTCTCTGTCTTTCTCTCTGTCTCTCTCTCTCTCTGTCTCTCTCTCTCTCTCTCTCTCTCTCTCTCTCTCTCTCACACACACACACACAGACACAGACGAAATCGATCCTAACATTGTTACACTTGTAATAAAAGATATCATTATGCCATGGAATACATTTATGTATATTGACAAAATACATAGAGTTCTGGTAAGCTAGAAAAAATAAAAAACAAAATATTAAAAAAAAACGCATAATGATATATTCAATCTTGTTTCTTGCTTGAAAGATTTACAAATGTTTGAAAATTAGAATATCTTCATTTGTTCTGTCTGAATTTTAATAAATAGGTTAATCGTGGACAGTGTCACGGGAGAATATTTATTGTTATTTGCATTAGCATTAAACATATGACGTATTCTTTTTTTCCCCAAAGTTTGTCTACACACAGCGTCAAGTAAATGTTTAAAAAGTATTCTAACAGTTTTCAAATTAGGAAGTTAAAAACTAGTGCATAAATGTCAGACACGTAGAAGTTAAATACATTTTCCCGAATATACTGTCTTATAAATCCGATCTACCTGAAAACTGCATAAACTTATATCTGCACTCGCATAATGCGCCGGCAGATCTGGGTCTATGTATTTTGTTAGGAGTAATCAGTAGAACAAACAATATAGACCCCGTTTTTCCGGCTCATTATGTGACAGCAGATCAGGGTCTATGTTGTTGGCTGTTGGACTCAACCTATAAGCTAGTATATACGGTACCTATGTTCTTGGAATGTCGATTTAAAATATTTGAGCAATTTTTCTGACAAAAAACAAAGAGATAGAAAAGCATAATAATAATAATATCAAATGCACAAATAAAATATTTGGAATGACGTACCATTTTATGGCTGCGGCATCTTAATGCATCTCTGAATGTTAACCACTGACAAGAAAACCATACATGATATACGACATCAATTTTAAAGCAAAATTAAAATAGAGTACATTTTGAAAGTCTTTCTTATTAATGTAAGAATACAGTGAAGGATACAGAATACATTTGAGAGTAAATGGGTAAAATTTCAAACGCCTTGTTTTCATGCGAGCATCAGCGATTGCTGTCAATTGGTCGGTTTCAAGGTAACCATAAAATGTCAAAATAATCAAAAGTCTCCTCTGTTTATTTGTTTCCGGCATTAGTTTACAATGTCACTTTTTACACTGCATACTTTCCGTTAAGATACGCCGCATATTGTCGTCAAAACATAGGATATTAAACTGAATAAAATCTTCTCTTCAAAATAATACCGACCAAACGCTAGGCTAATTATAACTCTTTAATATACTTTTGAACACAATATTATTACTAAAATGACAACGTTTTATTTTATCTTTAACTTACAATTTTAGAAGAAAACTGAAACGTGCATGGAGAGGAGAAAAACATTTGTTGTTTTCGGGAATAATTAATCCTTACAAAAGCCACGGGCGATAATCCATTACGCTCTGTCATTAGATGTAAAGGGATAATTTTGTCCCATGTGACTAATCAATTTACCCAGTTCCTATCCTCAGGGACTAGGGCCCTCCAGAACCTTTAAAATACTGTATTGCTCCAAACAGCCCACCCCCATTAAGCCGCTTGGTTTTATCATACAGGTGTATAATGTACTTACCTTATAATGATAGTGCTAATTGAAATCCATTTGGTTATACAAACAGAACTGCCAATTTTTAATGATGTAGGTTATCTAAATGTATATCCTTTCTACATATTGTGGGTTTTAACAGGTAACTGTCATTTACTCTGTCTATCAAGCGTGTAACCACAAGTCTATGTTATTAACGCTTGTTAATAGATCGCTTAATGAATTGAATGTGGGGCGTTTACAAGACATTTTCAATACTTTTTTGGCTTCAGCTATAAATTAAATTTAGAGTGATTAATGCTTTGTAATGGATCGCTTACCGAATTGAAGGCGGGGTGTTTACAGGACATTTTCGTACTTTTTGCCTCAACTATAAATTAATCTTAGAGTGATTCATGCTTGTTGATTGATCGCTTACCGAATTGAATCCGGGGCGTTTACAACACATTGACAGTAGTGAAAAACAGTTACCTTCATTACTGTTGCGTCCCTTATAAAACAATGGTGAAGTAAAATGTGTACGAGTTGCTTTTCTGCCCTTTGTTGTATTGACAGTTGCAAGGCTTATTTGTTCTGGGGGCTGGATTTTGTTACAGTGACTGGGGCAACAAATAAATATGCTGCAACTAACACTGATAACGCACCAACTGCTGGTACCGAAGGACGGCGATGGTACGCGAGGCTGCCGTTGTCCTTTATGAGGCGCTGAACAAAAATCACAAAAAAAAAAAAAAGAAAACAAACACATGTTGAGACAGTTAGACAAGCGTTCTAACAATGAAACTGTTAGCGGATACTACATGTCTTTTATCGAGCGTATATTAACGCGCAGGCTGGGAAGAGGGGGCAACTGTTTAAGGTAAGCGTGATAAGCCACTTCATTCAAAGATGCGGGTCGCGCAGTGCCTCTAGCAATTTATTAGTGATATTATTTGGGCCTGCGGACTGGGGGGGGGGCATTTTGCAGTGCACGCCGCCGCGCTTATACTAAGCTGCATAAAAAGAGAACAATTATTTTTTGGTTTAGTCGCGAAGCGGCACGTTAAGGTGGGCACAATGGAACATATGGTCTTGGCACGCTGGGGATGGGCCTATTCTCACATAGCAAAAAAATTGTTGTCCCGAAGGTTCGGTTTTTTTCTGCTTCACCTGATACCACACAGCTCACATTCATACTGAACTTTCAGCGACTTGTTTATGATTGCTTCGTGCTCATTGGCTTTTGCACGGGGTATTAGTTCGTTTCTTGCAACCGCGTCGGTAACGACTGAATTGTGCTCCTTTTGTGCGTTCGATCGAATTTATTATATGTAAAGACGTGCATTTTTTGTAGTGGTCGAAGAGTAGATTAAGCTCTTCGTCTGATATTACATTGTCTTCAATGCGCTTTCGATACGCGGTCCGCGATAGTGTTTAGTTTAGATCCTGCAAGAACTCTCGTTTCATTATGCATTTTAACGTTTATTTTCAGACGCCTAGAAATAAGTTTGCCAAAAAGTGCAGTAAAGCGGAATCTTACAACCATAGTATCGAGAGCAGCAATGATGGGGACAGCGACAATGGTGAGTACCATACCGAGTCCTGCAACTCCTATGACAAGAAACAATCGATATTGGCAATCACATTAACCACACGCTGATACTTTTTGAGAGACGTTACCGGTCCTTGATTTCAGCACGCAGTTTATCTTCAGTTTTACAGATCCTTTTGAGACGAAATTCTTCTGGATTTTGGAGTTTCGGGTAAGTGGGTCACTGCAATCCCTCTGTGAGCAGCGTGATATGAAATTTTAATTCGTCCGTGGGCTAGGTTTTGTGTGCGAGCCCATACCTCCAACCGATTGTCTGTTCTTGCTGCCAAGACGGTAGCGAAGTCAAAGAAGTTGAGAGTTTCCCTGATATCACCAGATTCTAAAATAGTATTAGTATTAAGGGTCAGAAGTACCACGCCTTTTAGCCTATGCGACAAGTCGGGTTTTTGGTCAAATACTTGTATGCGGTAGAGTGAGTATTTACAAAAAAATAACACTGCTATTCAGCCGTTCTTGAGATTAGTGATTGAGGACTTTACTCACTCCAACAAAAATGTTACCGGTGTGAGTTCTTTATGTTCAATTATCACGACGTTGTCATTGTCGTAACAATCACGCCCGAGAATTCTATGGGAGAGGTTAGAACTTTTGGGTTTCTTGCCAGCTCAACCGCAGTTAACCCTAGGGTGCACTGGGTAGCCCCTGAGCTCAGTGTCTATCTATTTTGCATCCTCATTACACTCCAGTCAGAACCGGTATCTATCAGGCACCCCATGTAAGTGTAGATTACACTTGCACCAGTGGTTTATATTCCTTGTAAAGGTCAACTTGTCCGAGCCGACCCCATGGTTCCATTATATCTTTATCAGTAAGATCCGCCTGCGCGTCAAGCGCTACTGGTGGCGCTAATGATTTGTGTTCCTTGTCTATGTTTGGTCGCTCCTCCATAGCTTGCTTTTGAGCATGTTTTGAGCTACTCGAGTCCTAGTTGCGAACGACAAAGACGGTTAGAGTGGCTGAAAGCCCCGACAAATATGCGTTCACGTGGATACACTCACACCTAATGGCGTCTCCATCAGCAAACACAGATGCACAATAGTTGTAAAGCTTTCATGTGAACGTCATTGGTTGACGGATCGCCGCTGTCATCGTGCGCCCGCACGACTTCATTGACGCAGATCGAGAGAGTTGCTCACGCTTTGTCATCACGATTTCCATGGAGGCTAATACAGTAAAATCACGCGCCAGTGACGGTGATAGTGTCGTTCTTGTTGCTGAAGAAAAATCCACCAAAGTTTTGAAACTTTAGCATTCCGTCCCAGCGATAGTATTCGGAAGTGTTCGCTGCGAGAGTAACTCGTACCGACGTGATGCTGACGGCTGTTAAGTACACAATCTCCTTTTTTAAAGGGGCGGCACTGTCATCAGCGCCTATCAAAAAAGGCCTCCAGTTCGCTCCATGTCACATACTTTGTGAAGTCGGCTTTTATTGTGTACTAGGAGAGGTCACCGGCCGCCTCAAAGCCCGCAAGCTGGGTGTCGATAATAAATGGAAGCGGGGGCGCTGAGACGCTTGTGGAACCACCGCCAAAGAAGCCAGGACCACGTAGACTCATAGCGTGCGAGCACTAGCATTTGATAGTGCATTCCAGAATATTAACTGGCTTTCATCTAAAATGAGATCTCATCGATGTCCCGTTCTCGTAATCTGCGCCAATGTTGTTTTCCATGACAACACTGCCCCAATACGTGTCTGTGATGGCAATGTTTTGTCAAACCGCCGAACGACAGCGTGATTTGTCTATCACAGCCGCGTTTGGAAACAGGTTTTGGCACCGTTCGACTGCGGGCTTATAAATGATCATATGTCATTCTACTAGGCAGGCCTTTCATCACGTTTCACTTTTGAGCGACTACGGCAGGTGATCAATAGCACTAACCGGGGCGCGAGCTACACTAGTAGCGGAATTTCGCTGGAATTCGACACCGTTACCCTTCTAGATCTGGCCTGCATGATCATAAATCAGTACGCGGGAAAAGTGGATATTCTGTATTTACTAGTCTGCGCCATTGCAGGATGGTGGTGAAAAAGAGCGATAGTGTGTGGAGTATCAACCTAAGCACTCACGCTAAAAGCAGGAAAGCGATAGTTTTTCTGTTTGAGGATGCGCAAAGATCGCTGCGTTCGTGCGCAACATCGAGTATTTCTACAACACCCTCACCAAAAAGGTGTCGTTGAGAATCGAGGGAGTCCCAAACCAAATCTATGCCCAGGATCAGGCGAGATACCAGCAGTGAGAGGAGGCTCGGAATGTAATGGCGAGAGAATCTATCAAGGACGCGAAGCTGCCTGAGTTAGATATCGGTGATTTCTACAAAGACAGGTTCGCCTTGCTCCTCGATATGAGGAACTCGGAGTTAAACATGTATATTTGCATCGTCCTGGGCGCGCAGTTAAGCATCTAAAAAGCCAGCCGGAATGAGAAATCCCGTAGTGTTTGTCGCTCCAGAATTTGAGAAAATCTTTGAAGACTTGCTTCCATACTGCGCCATAATCGTCGGGTCCCGATGTTGTGGCAAAGGCGTTTTCGCCTGTGAGATTCTTAACACAGAATTTAAGGACCACTTTCATTTTGTCACTATCTGTCCTACTATTCACCTGAATAAGGCATATGTCCGGCCGCGGGCACGTGACAAAACAAGACGAGGCAGCAATTTTGATCAACCCCGTAGCCTGACTTCCACGCTAATGTGTGTAGAGGGCATTTACCCAACCAAGACATTAACAGTTGTAGTTTGCGGCGCTCAACCTTGGCAATATCACTAACAACGCCATATTCACGCTGGGTTTTCAGCACTCGCTGGAGCAGCTTGCTCAGACATGTAAAATTGGAAATAGTGCTGCGCTTATGTCAAGCGGTATACATATCATCTCCATTCGCTAAACGGATTTGTTTTTGTGCTTACGGTAAACTTTATACCCATAATCTCTATTATCCAAATGAATTTTATTATGTTGTGCTTACGTTAAGCCGTATAATATAATCCTTATTATCTAATTGACCTTTTTTGCCCAGACTGAAGCTCACAAATAACTTTATTAAAATGTCTCCTTGCTCTGTGTTATGCTCTCTTCATGCTGCATGTTTACCACCACAACTTGCATATGTCCTTTAATCGGTCCGTGTTCCAGTACCACAATTTCAACATGGGTAGACTCTATATCATCTTCTAAACTCTTCTCAGGCACCTTTTTATTTACTAGTTTCGGTCAAACGCACTAACTTTTGCATTGAAGAACCATCATATATGTGTAGTGTTATACCCTTTTTTCTATATTTCTTTTTTAAACAAATCTCACTCTCTAAAAAAACAATAGTTTGAATACAGTTTCATTACTGCCAGTTTCAGATAAGCATTAAATATAAAGATCAATTAATGTATTTACTTTAGATTTTAGATATTTATGAAACTAATCAAGTTGTCCAAGTGGCTTAACGGGGATGGACTGACTGAAGCAAGACAGTACTTTAAAGATCTCAGATGGTCCAAGCTCTGGGGCTGGAGGCTGGGGCCAAATCGCCAAGTCGCATAAGACAAAATTGTCCTTTTACATCTACTCCTTCATTACCCGTGGCCGCCTGTGCGGAGATTTCCTCGTTTCTCATGAATATGCATAAACCTGCTTAACCAGTCACTGCGAGCGCAAGTAAATTATCATCGCCATTGTGGCGCAACATCACCTTTTACGCTGTTTGAATGTGCCTTTCAAAGTTCCTCTTTCAAGCATAGTCAATTATCGATCGAGAAAACAGTAAATTCCATTGATGTGAAGGAGATAGTGTTACATAGTTTTGTTCATGGTGTATATTTTTGTTTATGCGTACTCATGAAAAACGAGGAAATCTCAGCATAGCAGCCACGGGTGATAAAGGAGAGTTGCGGATGAATGCCAGTGGCTTGCGACGATGGGAATCATTGTGTTAGTATTATTCTGAGTGGATTAGTATAATATTTTAGTAAATAATGCATGCACATTGAAATGAATATATCAAGCCACAAATAGTACATACTGCGTGATAATTGTGCTGGTTTGCTGGTTTTTCGTTATGCATGCCAACTTCATTAAAACGAATTCTTAATCTGTTGAGGAGTATGAATTGAATAGATAGTTATTTTGTGTGCGGTTACTGCACTGGAATAACATTCATCAGCAGTATTCTGAAGGAGGTCCTCGAAAGTATAATGGGTTCCTAAGGGCAGCAGTGCGTTCTGGATATTCATTTCTTATTTCTCTTTTCCAGGGTTTTGCGTATGGGACTTCACTGGAAGACTGTAACGAAGAAGACGTCCTTGATGGTCCTCTTAGGAACGTTTCCTTAAAAGATTCAACAGGGCTTATTGAACCACCATTCAGCGAACCACTATATGTCTCCTGATCATGAGGTGACCTATCGCAGGCATTTACATGTTCGTTGTGATGATAAACCAATTCTCTCGATGAATGTGGTGGGTATATTTCTAATGAACTATCATTCCATCTAGGCCCTTCGTACACAGGGTTGCTAACGACACTGCCGGGATAAAACCGATTCGTGTAAGGTGAGACGAGATGGGCGTGTGGCAATCTGAATGGTTGTATTGGACCCTTCTCATCCTTGTCATCTTTGTCATCATCGTCATCATCATCATCGACCCTCATTCGTAATGCACAACACATTAAGAATGCGATCCCAACCAGAATTAACTGGAACAAAATATAGTATAGATTAAATTTTACATATGTCATTAGTACAACTCTGCAAACTCAACATTGAAACAATTGTTAAAAGTGTTAACATTCAAAATTGCTAAATACCATAGCAACTATTAATCTCAGCGTCCATACATTAAAAAGATTATGTTGATGCTGGTGAGAAAATTGTAGACCAAGCACCTACAACAGACATTAATGTCACATGTGTCTTAAGTCTTTCATGCAAGGCGCGTATGGTTCATGTAGTTTGTCAACCAAAAGCCTCAAAAATCTCGTAATATGGCCCTTGTTGAAAGCGCATACATTTTACTCATTTCGTTCCTTAAAATAAGATTATCTTGATTACGGCAGGGGCTGATTTCACCGAGCATTTTGGTATATAAAAGGTCATAATTAGGTCAAAGACCAGCTAAGTGCCAACACACAGTAAAGTTAGACTTCCAGATTACATTATATCGACATTTGGATTGTATTGTTTATAAAGATACGTAGTGGATCTTACTAAGTGATGGAAATAAAAAGATTAGTTACAATAAATCACTGCTTGTGCGTTTCGACCGTTCGCGACTATTCTAAATAAGGTCACACACTGCACATGCAGGTAGCATTCTAATTTACTCATAAACATTTATAGGCTTGGACAAATATTAATGGATCATTCAGTATGGGTGATGAAATAAACGAAGATTTAACTTCAATTCATTTTTGTTTCTGTCCTCAACCGTCCGTTCGTATGTTAAAGATTATTTGGCACACACTGTATTCATTGATATAAAAATAATCTAGGAGTCATTAGTTTGTAAAAGCTGCTATATATGTCTATTCAACTTTTCAGAGGGTGCCATCAACTTTCGGGGCTAATTTCTAAAGAGTATAAAGTACTGGAAAGTATTTCAACTTACCACAGGCAGACTTTAGAGTCATATAAATGATGAAATTAACGTGCCCTAACATCTTCAAAATGTGACGGTCTTCATAATAACATGATCTTGAAAATAAGACCAATTTCCTTCAGCTGAAATTGCTTGAAAATAAGACGGCCTTGAAAATATGAAGTCAAATTTTTATGAATGAACTGCTTATATATTGATATATTGTTGCCATTATTGAGCATATAGACAACGACACATGGTTACTAGCAGGTATAACCCGACGTAAACGCTTTACGGCTACAGAAGTATCAAAGTATATACTCTCTTTCATGTAGACTGTTGCAATTACTTCCAGAAACTGTAGTCATCAAAGTGTACAGAATATCAGCAAATATGGTGCAGTTTCATTTGAAAATAAAAATCCAAATGTATCCTTTGTAACACTCAATCCTAGAGATGTCACTAAATCTTAAAGACGTATCGGAAAGACAGATATGTCTAATTCACCAATTAACACCATTATATAATTATAATGCAGCTTTCGCCTTCAGCCTACTACAAATAAATCATTTGTCTTACCAGATGCTATCTGAACATAACGTTGACGTTATATGTCAATTTGACGTCATTTCTGTCATTTTACAATCACATATGAATGATATAGAAATGATTGTTTTACAAAACATCATATCTGGGCCTGGATTAGATTGTTTTTGTGCTATCATTTGACCTTTTCCATACAATGCTGCCAGTAAAAGGAAAGATCGAGAATGACACCTGACCCTATTGTTAATGTTATTATTTTTATTATTAAGATTTGATAAATAACAGATGCTAGTTTTGTACCCCAAAATGCATTCAAAACTAGGTGTGCTTCATAATTGTAGTACAGACTTCCTCTCCCCAAAACGTCTGTAGATTTATGTTTTCTTCTGAACTTCAGACTTATTTCAAGCATTTAAAATGTGTTCATGTTACAGTTTGTCTGAATACATCAATAACTAGACCATGGCAGAAATCAAATATCCATGTATCTAGAACCATCTGAAAGATGATGTGCAGCATTTATGTAGCGAAATAAAACGTAGGTACAACAACAACCACAAATATCGTGTTATGTACATCTGAACATTTATCTCGACAAAACTCTATACCAAACAGCCAACATTCGAATACAAAGGTAAAGAAGCCAGTCTGAGCAATCCGTGTTCCTGCGTCTTGCGTTTTGTGGAAGCGATACAGGAGTAGTACAATGTTTTACAATAATGGGCCTGTTCAACAATTGGAAAGTAGGTTACTTATGCTAAGTTGGATATTAAGACATAATAGTTATGAAACTTCAAATCAAATTGGTTGCAATCTTAAAAGCAGTACTATTCACAGGAGCAATTTGTCATGCCATTTATTTAAACAAAGCGACCGTGACTTTGTCGTGAAACTGTGTGTACTAAAATACCTTTGAATTATATACGAACGAAATTGTACATGGTTTTCGGTGCCGCGTATAGCGTTACCTGGTATTATATAGTTTCAGCCTTAGCTATTTCAAATAATTAGCTCGGTTCACCCACTGATTCACGCACAAAGTGCCGGCGTTGAGAAGCCCAATTCCTCCGAGTTCTCTAGACGTGGATTTGACCACAATTATGGTACTTATAGCCCACATTCTCACTTTATCGTCACAATACAGACGAGCCTGTCAGAAAGCTGTTCACTTTTCGCAAGCAATCTTCAACTGTAGAGTTGCTCACGGGGAGTCATTGAACTCTGGGGTTTTCTATAACCCGGATTCTGCTGTCATTGGTGACATTGGTTCTAATGATCGGGCTGGTTTAATCAGTGTGAGGGGTCAAAGATTCTGGACCAACGGGTGTGCAGAATAGGCAGGTTCTTGTGGGATACTTCGGCAGGCTGGGAGGAGTGGACCACACAAGGCCGTTCCTTCATTATTTGTCGATAGAATTGGAGTCGGAATTCTCTAGTAATCGTCGACTGGATGCCACGAGATCTGTGCTATCAGATATTCCATTTTGAAATTCAATGTCGCCTTATGTGTGACAATCATTCATACATCCATCATACTCGTTGTTGAACCATACATTGACCATACTTGTTCATAATTCCTTTTATGAATCACACTTGTTTATAATTGCGTACATCAGTCACATGTGTTGATGAATTCAGTACATTGATCATACATTTGGTTAAATGCCATACATTAATCATACATGTTGATAGGTCCATACATCAATCATATTTGTTTATAAGTTTCATACTTCGATCATGTCCGTTCACATACGAAATCGTTTGTGATTCATGTGTTGAAATGCCAGGCTTTGATCAGTTCCATTTCGGAACGAGATCAGTTTCTTATATTCATTGATGAACTTTGCATTTAAACGATCGGATTTGTCTGGAATCGGGTCATTTTAAAGCTGACCATTAAAGCTGATTGAAATTAAATTATTTCTTTTTCGAAAATAAAAGTACATGCGACAAATAATCAAGGGTCAAATCTCCACCAGTGGATGGGATAGAATGCCAACAATATAAATCATTCGAGATAGCATCGATTTGAAGCTGCATAGCGAATATAGTAAATAATCAAAGAGGAATCGACGTGCTTATAATGTCCTTTTATATAGTTCAGTTGGTTTAAATACGCATTTTTACGCTGTATAAATCATTTCACTATTATACAGGTAATGGAGAGTAAGTTTTAAATTAATACTGTAACTTCTTTCCAAACCAAACTGCATTTGTAATCCAATTTGCGGCGATAAAATATGTTTAGACTAAACAGAAGGATAGGTAAACGAAAATGTATCACATTCCTTTTCATTGTAATATTAGTTATTTTCATAACCAAAGCTGTTAAAACACAAGGAGGGAGAAAATGAAGATAAATTAGAGTAGCAACAACTGAAGCAGAGGTAGCAATCATCGTCGTCGTCGTTCGCCTTGCAGTAGTAGTAGTAGTAGTTGTTGTAGTAGAAGTAATATGTATATGTATATATATATATATATATGAGGAAATTAATGGCACATGCTCACAAATCCAGGTTATATAGCTATGAAAAGTTTAAATCTTTAGAAGGCAAGCCGTTGCGGATATAAGTAAACATACACTCTTTGAAGACAAAATACACAAGATTAAAGAACAAAAGAAAAAGATAAGGTAGCAACATGGAAACTCTCTCCTAACGGTCAACATCTCCCACACAAACTGCACTCTGCAAGCAGCTCCAAGACACTCGTAGTAGTAGTAGTAGTAATAGTACTACTAGCAGCAGTAGTAATAGTAGCAGTATCAGGATCGGTGGTAGTAGTAGCATGAACAGTAGCATTAGTTGAAGTAACTTAAGCACAAACGTACCTCGATTGCCAAAATACTGGCTCCAACGCCAATCAGTACTCCCATATTGCTTATGACCCGGTCCTTAATTGCCTGGTAGCATCCCTTTAATAATAATAATAATAATAATAATAATAATAATAATAATAATAATAAAGAAAAGTATTATTAACCAGAGCAAAGTAGTTAGAGCAATTACCATTAACATGCAAGAAAGCTACATGTCAAATTCTCATTTTTTTAATGTTTTTTTTTAAACCATGGTTTTCTCGTGACATGCAGAGTTAGTCGTAATTCTAAAATTATCATGTATATTTTGATTACAATAATAAGAAATCTATATATCTGACTATTTAGAGGTAAAATGACGTAACCTGCTCCCATGCGCATACGCATACAGTCTAACAAACACACGTGCTAACGCCTAGGTACCCTCGAAAATGTGCACTGAATAAATAATAAAAAACCATATACAATTTAGATTGGCCGAGATATGACAATAACAAAGAAACTTTGCTGTGCATGAATATATAAATGGAGAAAAATGTGTATTGGCTTCATTATTATGAAAAATGAACCTTTTTTTCTTATTATAAACAGTACCTACCTTTTCGATAAAGGCTGATGCGCTCGTCGGATTAAGGACACAGTTTGTGTCGTTTTTTTGCTTGCAGCAAGCAAACGGAAGTTTTTTTGTGTTCAACGTCCGATTTACGACAACAGATTTGTTCCATCTTTTAGCTTCCGGTAGAATGAAGTCAGTGTAGTTGTCCACACCACAACATTTGAACTGGAAAAAGAAAATGGTATAATTATAACTTATTACGAAGTACGTAAAGTGAAATATATCAGCACTGGACACATATCGTACAATAAATATCTATATCTGGCAAAACAAAATATGCGTACATTTATTTAAAAGGGTGATATTCTTCCATTTTATAATATAATGCCATCAATTGAATACACCTACGTAAAGACGATCATCAAAAAAAATGTTCACATGCGTTACATTACGACAAATTATTATCAGAATTGGTAGGTATGGTCTTGAAATATTAAACATTTCTTGTATGTCGAAGTGGAGTCTTTTAGGTTTTGTAACTACGTATATGTTATCCTGTACACTAACTACTTATATCCTCAAACCAAATTGAATTTCAGAAAATCGAACAAAATATCATAAGACGTTCATCATTGCAAATATTCCTCTACTCTTAGGACTTACTGAAAATAGTCATACAATTAACCATTTCATTGTTTCAGTTAAAGACTTTTAACCGATTCACAACCTGACAACAAGAATTCGAAATCTTGTACTTATGTAAACACATTCCTGTCTATGGCAGTCAAAACACTTACTCCTGCCAGCTAGAGAAGGTAACCCACAGTAATGAGTGTTAGTAAAATCACATTTTGCATGCATTGAACTGTGAGAAGGTAACCCTCAGTAATAAGTATTAGTCATATTAAATGTAGGTTACTTTTCCTGAAAGAGTCAACTTTGGTCTTTGTAATGGAATACAAATATAATAAATGATCTGTGTTCAACAAAATCAGGCACATTTTAGTATTTCCATATTTAGATATGGTATATTAAATGTGCTTTTTAAAATATATTTTACAATTAGCTTTTCTCCTGCAAATAAATCATGATGCACGAGTATTGATATTGTAACTTGATTTGTTGAAAGTATGTATATAATGTCATCGACATTGGCCCCTGAAGTTATATATAGTTATTTTGAAGGAATTAATAGGGCGGTTAATGCCAATAACCATACGGTTACATCCAACTCGAAAAACAGCGAGAGAGAGAGAGAGAGAGAGAGAGAGAGAGAGAGAGAGAGAGAGAGAGATTAAATACAGATTAATACTTCAATTATAAGAACTAATGCATAGTAAAATTTCAATTATATAAACCTTAACTGCTATACACTATATGTAAATACACTGCTCAAGACTAAAACTCTCTTATATGCGCCCACAGTTGCACTATTATATTTTAATAATAACAACTGCAACAAGAGAAAGAACAACAACAACAACTACAATAATAATAATAATAATAATAATAATAATAATAATAATAATAATAATAATAATAATAATGAATCAGGTTCCAAGAAACACTTAGTCTTCCCTTTCTCTACCTCAGCCAACTGTATTTCTGTTATTCCCATTTTCATGCCAGGTAAGTACATACATAGCTATAAGGTAGGTAAAGGTTCTCAATAGTTTTAAAGTTATGACCCAGAAGCTGGGATCCAGCAAGTAAAATCAGACCCAGAGAAAGGATTGGCTGCATAAATGACTTGACCTTTTTATGCGATGCGAGTGTATATATGGTTATAGCATGGGCTTCTAAATGATTTCACCTCCATTCAGTTTATAACTCAGATACTGGGCTCTAGGGGTAAGGAGAGACCCATAAACTTATGATGACTGCAGAAGTTAATTCCTCATGTCATGCCACGAAAGTGTCCAGGTAAATAGATAGATAGAATACACCCGTTATAACTCCAGGCTTTATACCGCTACATTTTTATCGCTAGCAAATTGCCCAAAATGCTTACAACCATCCGCCATTTTGACAAAACTGCAACTTGTTACACTAAATTTGCCAAGCATAAATCTCCACCATCTTACCAAACATTTATCTCTACAAATCTTTCTTGTATAAGTCTTTACAAAATGATCAATATTGATTGTAAAAGTGGAGTCAACACGAGACAAATATCACAAACTTCCATTTATCTAGTTATATGTTTAGTGGTCGATCGATCGATCTCTCTGTTCACATGTTTTTATTTCTGGCATCTATACATCTATCTAGGTCTGAGTTAAGGTTACTCACGAGACCTTAATGCTATAGTATCGGCTGTCTTTTATACAATGAGGTGAACTTAAAAGATTCCAAATTTGCATGTATGGTACTCCTGCAACTTGGCATACGGAGTTACTAATCTATGATTGACTATTTTGCTACTTACACTGTGCATAATGAAGTTCCATCGGAGGGTAACGGTGTCATTCCCGCCGATTCCTGTGTAATCATTAATTATTGAGTCCTTAAGAGGTTCTTTAATCCAACTTTCAATCTGTAAATAAATTGTTTTTCCCGTTAGAAAAGTTCTTTGTGAGTGTTTCAGCAAGAATGCATATCACTGCGCTTTATTATATATTATTCATACTGAACCAACTTTACTTCTGACACCCCAATCCTACCAGCTGTAACCTCTGAAAAATGAAGTACTTATATTTTCTCATATAGTTGTTTCTATAAACCTGAAAATATGAAATTACTAGTGAGCAACTACTATTTTCTATTAAATGTATCTACAAGGTAGCACATGGTGTATTGTTATGCCAACTGGGTCTACTTTCCTGTGAGCCTATGTTCGATACATCGTACAACTTGCATCATTCAGCGGGTTTCTACGGATACCATGGCTATCTCGATATGTCTGCTGATATGAAACTGCTATGTGTCTCATTATGTAGATGGGGGTACTTTAATTCAAAGGGATAAGATTATTTTTTTTATAAACAGAAGTTAAACAGATTACTTCGGCTATAAAATGATCGCAAATTGTTTTTGTGTCTGCGCGTATCATTTTATTTTTACGAACATTTGATTAAAATGGAAACTAATTAAATCTGAGAGGATTTTAATATAACTATTACCTTTCCTTGAATCGTGGCGACCACTATAACGCACACTAACTCCAATGAAACGATTACTAAAAGCACGACAGCATACTGGAAAAGTAAATTAAAGTTCTCAAAGGGAATTGTAAAGAATTCTAATGAGATTAACATTATTGTTTATTCTTACCTATAAATGCATAGAACAAAACATAAAACAAAGAGTGTGAGTAATCTTCAAATGACGTACAATATCCCTATCCCGTTATCGTATACTGAACTAGACTATTACGTTGCCATACTGTTTTTATAAGGAATTTCTTATACATTTATTCAAACAATAATTATTCCCCTTAGGTAGCCTTTCAAAAGTGGAGTAACTTTCTTATTTTAAAGGGATTGCTGTCAAAATATTGGTTTTATTATGAGAAAAGATTTTTTGTGTCATTTCATTGACACCTAAAATTAGTAATGTAATTTATATCCTTTGAAATTAAATTTAATTTCGACCACCGTTTATATGTTGTTGTCTGTTGCTGTACTTTTCACGATCTTTTTACAGCAAGGTGTAGGCCTATGACATTTGAATAAACATTATGATGTCTCAAATGAAAACGATTTTGAATGCATCAAATCAGAGCAACGGTTACATGGAAAGATAACGGACATACTTAGTTTGCATACCGACATGTGGGCAAACCAGGTATGTCTGTTACTTATGAGTTTAATGTTATTGTTTTGTTTTGTTTCTGGGTTTTTTCTGACTTTATCGTGGTATAAACTATCCGTTTTTCAAGGTCGAACCTGATCCTAACTTGTCTTGGCTTATTGGTCTTCCTCAGACAAAGTTTGATAGTCATCATCAGCAAGTCATGGGCGCTTCCTATATCAGCTCCTGGGAAGCTACCTAAAGATCCAAGCGTGGCACAAGCATTTGAAGTTATCAATAGGCGGCAAATTTGCACCACTCACAATTCTGGGACATGAAGAAATAAACCTAGACTCCTTGATCATCACCTTCAACAAGGCAGTAATTGACACAGAAGGAGAGATCATTGGTAAGCATCGTAGAATAAAGAAGCCATGGGTCACAGCAGATATCCTCGACCTCTGCGATGTGAGGAGTACGCGAGGAAACCGTGAAGGAGCAAAAACAAAATACAATGAGATTAACAACAGGATTAAGAAGAGCATAAAGAATGCAAAAGAAAGCTGGTTAGAGGACCAATGCAAGGAAGTCGAGAAAGGCCTGAACCAGAATGACAGTAAAAGGGCATACCAGTTGGTGAAAGACCTGACAACAGAGAAACAGGGGAGATCTAATACGATTCAGGACAAGGCTGGTAAGAGTCTGACAGAAAACCAAGACATCCTTAACAGATGGACGGAATACTGTTCGGAGCTTTACAACCAGAAGACTTCTGGAGACCAAGCTGTACTAAACGTACCGCTGACCACAACAGAGGTTGACCACCCGATCCTAAGGGACGAAGTAGAGGCTGCAGTAAAGGCAATAAAGAAGGGGAAGTCAGCTGGGGTAGACAATATGCCAGCAGAACTTGTTCAAGCAGGAGGAACTTTCTTGATAGATGTCCTCACAACAATCTGCAACCAAATCTGGCAAACAGGAGAATGGCCCACCCCATGGACCCAGTCTCTGATCGTGACTCTTCCTAAAAAAGGGAATCTACAACTGTGCTAGAACTACCGAACAATCAGTCTCATCAGTCACCCAAGCAAGGTTATGCTTAAGATCATCCTCAACAGACTGAAACCGCAAGCAGAGCACATCATTGCAGAAGAACAGGCAGGTTTCAGAGTAGGACGTAGCACTACAGAACATATCTTCAGTCTTAGAATCCTCTGTGAAAAATATCTCTAGCATCAACAGAACCTCTACCATGTCTTCATTGACTTTAAGAAGGCTTTCAACAAGGTTTGGCATGCAGCCTTGTGGGCCACCATGCGGATATACAACATAAACGCAAAACTAATCCGCACTGTAGAAACCCTGTATGACAAGGCGACTAGTATAGTTCTCGTCAATGGCAACACAGGAGACTGGTTCAGAACCACAGTCAAAGTCAGACAGGGGTGCCTTCTCTCACCCACTCTCTTCAACATCTACCTGGAAAGGATCATGTCCAACGCCTTGGAAGACCATGAGGGCAGTGTCAGTGTTGGAGGCAGAACAATCACCAACCTGCGCTTCGCTGATGATATCGATGGCTTAGCAGGAGATGAAGAAGAAATGGAAACCTTAGTGAACCGTCTCAATCAAAAGCATCACTAAGATATGGGATGGAGATCACCGCTGAAAAGACAAACCTAATGACAAACAACCCGAGTGGCATCCAAAAGGAAATAAGAGTGAATGGACAGAAGCTGGGCACAGTAACAAGCTTCAAGTACCTCGGTGCTATCGCCTCTGATGAAGGTTCATAACCTGAGGTTCTTTCCAGGATTGCGCAGACAACAGCTGCTCTGGCTAGGCTGAAGCCTATTTGGAAAGACAGCAACATCACGCTTATGCGCTCCCTCGTCATGTCCATATTCCTATATGCATGTGAGACATGGACCCTAACAGCAGAATTAGAGAGAAGAATCCATGCCTTAGAGATGAGGTGCACAGTGAGAGGAAAGAGAAAACGAGGCAGACAGAAGAAGAGATGGGAAGACAATATCAAAGAGTGGACAGGCATGGACTTTGCAAAGTCCCAAAGAGCAGTGGTGAACAGAGCAAAATGGAGAGAGATTGTCGCAAAGTCATCAGTGGCACCCCTACGACCAGCAAGGTTACGGGAGAAATGACAAAAAAAAAATATAAAAAAAATGAAACTATCAGTGGCCGAATGGCACAGCAAATAACGCCCTTCTGGCGTTATATAAGCTGTGTGATTAGGCAATTGACAGTTTATATCATGATACACTCATAAAAAACAATATTAAACTCTTATAATAGCATTTTGGTTTGTTTTATTCATTATGTATTTTTAATTTTGCTTGTATTTTGATACTTAGTATAATTTTAAATTTTTTATTTAGCATATAAATACTAGTATTGGGTTTCTGGTACGTAGCTATTGATAGAACAGGGAATTCTCTAGAATAAGCGTAAGAACTACGTCAACATTAAACACGTACTTCAACCAATGGTAGCCAATCTAAGGTTTTGAACGTTTCTACCATGGTCTTTACGTGTCATCTAAATGACATTCGTATTCTGAGTTGAAGCAAAATATTCAGAGCAGAGGTGTAATACATTTTAGACATACAAATTATTGCAAGACTTGATGCACTCATGGACTGTCTGAAAGTGATTTGGCACATTCACCACTGTCCTGACTCGTGGGTAAACTATCTTCGTTTTTTGAAACCTATCTTCGTGTTTTTAAACATGCTAGGCTAACTAATGCTCGCATTTGTACATTCATCTAGTTGTAGAAACAATATGATCAGTTTTGTTTGTTCACACACATACACACGCACTCACACACATCTGTAATATAATGAGCAATTATCTGATCGATATAATTATTCCAGGTTTTTTTGTATGTGAAAAACATTGTTTACAACCTGATCCCTCCCCTTATTCAAATATGTGACAGCAGTGCAGGAAATAGACAGATACACAGAAAGCCAGATAGAAATAGAGACTGATGGTTGATGTGGAATGCTCTTGGTGTAAAATGTTAAGTATTTCACACATAAAATCAAAACGGCATATTTCCTTTTTCATTATACATGCTTTATGGAAAATGACAATTAATATCAAATTAAGTATATAAAAAATATTACTTAAGCCAAGATCAACAAATCTGTTTACTAGCCAGCCTACATTCCAACCTACAAATGTGTAAAAATTAAAATGCACATACATACATACATACATACATACATACATACATACATACATACATACATACATACATACATACATACATACATACATACATACATACATACATATATATTAGACTTACGGTGACCAGCAGTGCTTTGACTTTACAAATG
The DNA here is from genome assembly GCA_029931535.1 of Margaritifera margaritifera. Classification (NCBI taxonomy): domain Eukaryota; kingdom Metazoa; phylum Mollusca; class Bivalvia; order Unionida; family Margaritiferidae; genus Margaritifera; species Margaritifera margaritifera. The sequence continues at coordinate 2,457,132 of JAQPZY010001389.1, read as the reverse complement.
GCACCTATAATTCCCAAAACTCCAAGCAGCAGAAATACAACCCCAGCAACAATGAAGACTATGCAAACGGGGTCGATAGTTTCACCAATATTCAGACTGTCCGGAATATGGACTGTGACGTTGGCGCTCTGAAGCGCAGATTTGAATGACGAGTAATCCAGGCACTTGTCTACTGTGTTATGGTCATAGCGGACGATGTAAGATGCTATCAACAGGGTGGTTCCTATTAGCTGAAATAGAAGTGACGTGATTATTGATTGACAGATTGGTGTTTCAAGGTACATCAGCACGTGAAAGACTTATTTAGATTATTGCAGTGCCCAGTTGCTCCGCACAGCAGTAGACCCGTGATAGTTTCATGCTGAGTTCGTTACTCGAACTTCTGAGCCGTTGTGGCTCGCAGGAAAATATGAGACTGGAGAATGGACCTAAAGTTGAACTAAATTGAAAAGAAGTTCAGAAACGTATATTGAACATCTGAACATTTATCATTTGCTGAAATAAACGTCTCCTGATTGCATATGAAAAAGAGCTGAATAAGTTTTTTGCATATTTTAATTTTCTGAGTTCTTAAAATTTCGCCAGTTGCGTTAGTAAGTTGGCTGCATAAGTATATGAGGGTCATTTAACAAAAAAAAAAAAAAATAAATAAAAACTTGGAATTAGATATTACATGGTAGAGGAAAGCATACACGTATCTCTACAAACGTTTAAGAATATATAATAATTTACCACTAGATTACTAATATTTAATTCGGTCTGATCCTCAACAGCAAATAACTGTGACTGAATAGTTATTACAAATTTACTAATAAATTGCACGAATTTCGTGTGATAGGGTGATGGGATGGCTTATATATATATATATATATATATATATATATATATATATATATATATATATATATATATATATATTAGTGTGAGTGTAATTTGTAACTTACATAGAAAATAACATTTATCCCTATAAAGCTGGCACGACTGCACTTTTCAATGCTGCACATGAGTTTCATCGTTTCAAACAGGCCGTCAATGTATGCCAATCTAGTTATCCTTACAGGGTATAAATCTGATTGGTAAGCCTAGGGTATTAAACCTGAAAGAAATAGTTGCAAGTAAGAATATATATATATATATATATATATATATATATATATATATATATATATATATATATATCTCCTTCCTCTTGTAAAACTACACTTTAAACATATAATTATACCTTTTCTATTAGGTCATGAGCTTTGAACGTTAAGAAACTTGTTAGAATTTGTATTTGATTAGTACAGTATTATTGACTGGGGTATATTCATTGATTGGGGTATATTCATTGACTGGGGTATATTCATTGACCTAAGAGATAGGACCAAACCAAATTAACCAGTATGTCAGCATTTAAGCTTGCTTTTACATTTATACTGAGTGCGATCTCACATGCACAACTAACATTCCAGTGTACAACTTTGTATTTCAAAATAGACTGTCAATTGCATACATTACCTGGGAACAAGTTTTTAGGCTCGTCGGGACAGCCGTACAGGGCAATATTTACTTAATTTCTTCCCTAAAAAGTGCGTAAAACCTCATGAAATGAAATACAATATGAGTCATATCGAAAAATAATCCACCACAATTAATCATTATTTGCCTGCCTATATTGGATTCTCTACTGTATTACAAAGACTTGTGTGAAGATCTGTAGCATCTCATTTGAAACAAAGATAGTATTATGTTATAATCCTTAGCAACCAAACTAGACAAATCATCTTAAACCGAGAAATTCAAACATAATCACCAGCTTATTTTTTCAAAACTCCATTTTGATTTAAGAACATATGCCAATCGGGAAGTATATGTCGAATCAGTGCGTTGCATCATATAGTTGAAGAGGGAAGTTTCCAAATGAATCTGATCATATATGAATACTCTTGATATAACACACCGTTATGGAAATCTACACTGAATGATATAACACACCGATATGGATATCTACACTGAATGATATAACACACCGATATGGATATCTACACTGAATGATATAACACACCGATATGGATATCTACACTGAATGATATAACACACCGATATGGATATCTACACTGAATGATATAACACACCGTTATGGAAATCTACACTGAATGATATAACACACCGATATGGATATCTACACTGAGTGATAAACATAGCGATTCTATAGCTAGCACTGTTGTATATTATATATTCACATTTCTTTACGTGTGTGTGTACCTGTACACGTCGAGAGGTTTGTGTCTGTTCAGAGTGTTGAATTCGAAAGTGTATCGATAACCCAGCCAAGTCTTCAGACAGTTCAAATTACGTGACGAACTGCCTGTTTTCAAACAGTTCAAATCACGTGACGAGCGGCCTGTTTAAATCCACTTTATCAAAACTGATAACTTAATCTTTGCAATGAATAGTATAGACGTACACAGTAACTGAGCATTTCAAATATGTAAAATGATAAACTCTTTTCAGCGTGTGCTTCGTCCATCCAATAAATAAATAAAGAAAAATCTCGGCACATTCTATTGATTGGATCATGAACTATCTTTTTATTGTAAATAAGTTATTTTTTAAAACATTACAGATGCTTATTAATTGAATGTAGCTCAAATACACTACAATATGCAGCCCAAAATAAAATCAATAAACCTCTCTCTCTTTCTCACTCTCTCTCTCTCTCTCTCTCTCTCTCTCTCTCTCTCTCTCTCTCTCATCCTGTACTTAGTCACGTGATAGGTGTTATCTTTCCAGCCATGTGGTTTTATTGACCTTTTTTCCTTTAAACACTAATAGATGAATATTTCCCAGCAAAGTACGTCCAGTAGTATTGTATAATAATCTGGCCACAGTAGTTTTATATCTTTTTTTGCACACGATTACCCATATATGTGCATTTTACTAACAGCACAATGCAGAATGTTTCAAAACCAAGATACAAGCTTTGCTAGCGAAAAATAGTGGTAAATCGTGCCGATTGAAAGCTATGCAACAAGGCTTGACTCTTTGGGACGACGAAAAGGGTTGTGCCTATAACACAACCCTAATGTTAACAACAACAACAAAAGACAGACATACAGACAATCACTTGCGCATGCGCAGTGCAGCAAACACCAAATATCTCTGCTAGTAAACAGTTATTTCGAGCTAGTGTCCTTGATGAAAGATATTTATAGCATACGTACAAAATATTTAAATTTGCCTACACCATCAACATGCTCTTTATTACAAGTAATTGTTCATATCGAGTGTTAAACGGTAAAAGGTGATATCTGCACTTTTTGTGAAAATTGAGTTACTGCCATATTTTGAATATGATGTTCATCTTTTCTTAGGAAAAAATAGGATTTACTGATTTATCATATTTTGCCCAGATTATTCGAAAGTAAAAGGGGAAATATGGTGATGGCTTATACTAGGTCAGCTAAAAATGGACAGCTAACAAAATCAGCTAGTGAAAGGTGATATGAGACTTTAGCACCTTCTTTCAGAGAAAAATGTATAAATTAATTGGATAGTAAAAGGTGCTGAAATCCAATATCACTTTTTACCTGCAGCAATATGCTCTACTCTGCTAATTCTCAAGGCAGGTCTTTGTACCCTTGTTTAATACATATTTGTCATATCACGTTATAGTATCTTACTCAGCTGGGAAATACATACAAACAGCTTCTTTAAGTATTAGAATCCAAATTTCCCCCTGTGAACGCTCTGACACTATTGAAAAAAGGCGACAATAGTGGTTATTTTAGAAGTAAAAAAACTACAGAGTTTAGGTAAGTGTGATAATATAAAGATAATCTACAATTACAAAAGAGTATCAATGTCTATACTACTTCTAAGACTTTTTTAAGCCTTGAATATTTTATATGGTCCCTGGTAATGCTGTAAATGCCTTTTTGGATAACTCAAACAAATAGTTTCCACTACTGTTCAATCCTTGTATGATCTTGTCTACGAATGATCTGCTTGCAGGATTGAGATAATTATGAAGAACAACACATTTACAAATTTTGCAGTACCTAATGCAATAACTGTCGCTATCATACTTATAGCTTTAACAATTATGGCATTTATTTCTGTTCGAATAGTAATTTCAGTTTTTAGCCTAATGGTGACTTTTCTCTAACTTTCAAATTTATGTTGCTGATATTTTCTCTAAAGTTATTGTCTAAATCGGTTAAATATTCAGCTACTTGTGCTCTTTTACTTTGAACACCTTTGAACACATTTAAACACCTTTTGACACATTTTGAACACCTTTGGACACCTTTGAACACCTTTGGACACCTTTGAACACCTTTGGACACCTTTCAAATGTTCTTGCAATTTAGCTTCTGCGTGGCATCTATTTATTTGCTGATATATATTGTGTATCTGTTTGTATAATGTTTCAATGTCTATTTTCATACCTTATATTTCTGATTCTACTGCTTGAACAGCAATCGCATGAAATTGTATTTATCTTTCTTTTGGCAGTGTAAATAATCTACGCCTTGCACGTTCTCTACTTTCTATTATTTCGTGCTGTGTTCCTTTTAAAGTTTCAGGTTCTTTTACTTCGTGATCAAATGGTTCATTTGTATTGATGATTGACATTTCTATTTCCATAGAAATTTGTTTTGTTTGCCTATGAGTAGCAATGGGTTTTAGTGGATATTTATGTTGCTGTAAAGATGTTTGTTTACCATTTGGTGACATCCATGTATTTCCACACCTTGTCCAAGATAAAAACCTAAGATATTAACTTCCACCTTATATCGAGCTAGGTACTAACATTTTACTTGGATTATTCTTTCTAGAAATTTGCATTTATCCTTTTTCTTCTCCTTGGTAATAACAAGTTTTTTTCTCTAATGTATGAATGAGGTTTAATGAAACTATATTAATCTTCACGTTCACTTAAATCACACTCAGTTATTCTTTATTCATATCTACATAATACGATCCGTTTGTACACTAAAAGTTTGAAATCCCCGATTAGATAAATTATTAGTATCTTGAGCAAAGCTTGTTTCCTGTGCAACGTCACAATCTTTATCTTATTCAGGTGTATCGTACATTTCAAAATTATCACCATCTTTTGCCCATTATACATCTAAATCCAACAAAAACAAGAAGAAAAAGAACTGGGATATATAGATGGAAGATAACAATAACATCAACATTATTTGTCTTGAACTGAGACATATAAACATGAGCCAAATAAATATTGCTAATAATATATACAAAAATTTAACCTGAAAAAAGGAGAGGAGATCAAACAAACATATGAGCTATGTGTCAATACCAGGTCAGTTAAAATATGTAAGTCTGATGTTGTCATCAGAGTGATTACTACTCTGGTAAGAAAACTTTTACCCATTCATAATTTAGACACATTACAGATAGAATTGAACGATGACCACGTGACATTAAATGGAACAAGACGTTTTACTTGATTTCGCTCATTTATGTTTGGGTTATGTTTGCATTATCTTCTAGCATAATAACATTCAGACATGTCAATTTACAAAAGGAAGGACTATATATATATATATATAAATAGGATAAATTAACACTAAACAAAATCTGAAGTTAATGTTTCGTGATCGATGCTTTTTCCCCCCAATTACAACATCAATGAGTACTATTATTATAGTTGATGTAAGAACCTATTTCGTTGTTAAAACATTAAAACATTAAAAGAAAACCAAACAATAAAAAAGGTCATTAACAAAGAATCTAAGATATCTGATTCTAAATCTTCTCAATGATGCAGTTAGCCACCTTTTAACAATTATACTTTGTCTGGTGTTTGTTTCAGTCGGTATCTTATCATTTTTAGATCTGTTTTCAGTGGCTTTGATGAACTATACATTTGTGCAGTGAAAACATTTTATCTGTTGCTTGGACTTAGGTCAAAAGATGAACATGGTATGACAATATCAGTGTCTGTATCATCATCACTAACACCTTCCGGCTTTGTGAATTTTACGGTAAAAACCCATAGATGTACCATCAAGTATTTTCATCGTTGTATCATGCTTCATATTTTCTTGTCTTTTCAATTAGTCTGAAAGTTTCATTTTCGTCATAACTTTGTTTTATTTATTCATAGAAGTATTGTTTTGAACTTTGTTTTCGTTACACCATTTAGACTTCTTTTCCATAATATTCCTTTTGCCAAGGTTTACACTAGCTGCTAGTTTTATAAAACTTAGTGACAACGTTGTAAATTTTACATTATGAACACTTTTGTGATCCCATTTATTTGTACTACTTTATTTCAATTGAATATTTTACTACTCACATTTTACTACTGTTATTTTGTTGCACAATAAGTCAATAAAAAGTTAATACAAATGTTACATAAAATATGCGTTGTGTCACTTTCCGTTTAATTGCAAGTAAACTTCAAATTATTCTGGCAATTTTGGTGGAAATTAAATGGAAGATAGAAAATAAAATAACAAAGAAGAACGCTGAAATACTAAAAGAGAAGAAAGAGAAGTCAACGGTGTCTAAAAGTCATGTTGAAAGACAGCCTGAACCAAGTTCAAATAAAACGTTTGGCTGGTGGAATAGTTATTTTAGTGTATACTAAATTTGGTTCTGTTACAAAATCTGTTAAACAAAAGTAGTGAAATTGGTTACCAAAAGAACAACCAAATCCTATTCCAAAAATACTTTGAAATTTTACCGTAAATTTCTACAATAATAAATGAGTCAGACAAACAACACAAACATACTGCTTACCATGCAATAATTTGTTCATGTCTTACAGTTGGTTAAGTCATTCTTCTGAAACAGTTACTAATGTTTGGATTAGGCTCACAACTTGGCATGAGGTTTGAGGAAATACTGATGCTGATCATTCGAGTGCCATTAGGCCAGTTTACAACTTACAACCATACAGCACATGGATTTGTAGGACAAGGTAAATATATAAAGAGAAACAAATGAGTGCTAGTGGATCTAAGAATAATTATTTTTCAATGCTTATAAGCAACGCCCTCCCACCCCCCACCCCCGAAAAAATCTAGTCTATCTATTTCATACATGTAATGATAATAGTTTTAGATTTAGAAAAAATAACTAAATTGAAAATAATGTTAATAAAGAGATATAATATTACAAGAGTGTTATAAAGCAAAATTTAAAAGAGGATATACGTTTTTAAATTGGATAGAGATTTATACAGCAACTGCTTCATGTGGGACGGATATAGCAGATGCTAGTTTCGGACCTGCTGAAATAACAATAGGATTTATAATTCATTTAGCATTTAATAGCTGAAGCTTTCAGAAATAAAATGGTTTACCATAAGGTATTACAAAATGTGAAATAGTTCATGTTGATATTCGTAAACTAAATAGTATTGATCATATGGTAAGCAAATCAATAACAGACAATGTTACTACCCGTGATGAATTCAATTTAATAATTAACGGGTATAAATTATGCAATGAAATGAAGACTGCAATAAGACATAAAGTGAAAACAACAGAGAATCAAATTATCGAGGAATTAAAAAAGACCTTGTAGAGAAGGGCAAAAAAGTAAGAGAAATTAGATTTTAGAACAACTCATGAAAAAGTCTGTTCTAGATCTTATGCATTAGAAAAGCATAAGGTTGCAAATTGAGTTATAAGTATTTAAGTATTGGATGTATTAATCCTAAATGCTTTAAGTTACTTTGTTTAAATAGCAACATACATTACATTACAGAGAAAACATGGAAATTAAACGTATTTTACAAATCCAATCGATAGAGAATAGATTCTGTTGTCGGTTATAATTATATTTCATATGATCAGAAAATAATATATTCTACTTAACTACCAATACAAATGAAACTTAAACTGCATAAATATCTGATGGTTTATATAACCTAAAAAGGTATTTAAAAAAGAATAATAGAAAATAACAACGATGAAGAAAGTATTGATATCTTAATGCCTAAAACATGATTCTAAAGTTTATGTAACCAGTTCCAACTCTACATTGTTAGACTTTAATAGCCAGAGATCTATACAGACATCTGCTGAATCGGAAACAGTCTGTGAGCTTCTGAAACTTAAAAATCCGTAATCATTTTTTGATCAGCTAATTCATACCTGACATTTCTCAAAATAGGTACTATTCAAGTTTACTTGATTCTAGACCCGATAAGAATTTTTTCCATGGAAAATTTATTTCTTGCCCTGTTAATGGGCATTAAAACCAGTTACAAAGAGATATCACAAATAGATTAAACATCAACATTAAAAATGAAGATGGAAAAGTAATAGGCTTTAACGCTAAGACTGTTAAGTATGTTTTTTGTTTATTTCTATTTTCTTATTTTTTTCACGGCATGTAATTAGCGTTACACTATAATCGAACTATTTCGAATATGTCCTAGTGAATTTAGTTTTAAACCTTTACAGAAAACAGATGAGACAGCTGTAGATGGATGACCTGGACCAGATCGGTCTATTATTACTGATTTTAAGGGATTGTTACAAAGTTGGAGTATAAGAGAAAAGCTAGCAGAAACGCTTTGACGGGGTTACAAAAGAAGAATGATTTAACAGAAATAACCAAAAAGACACATGGCAACAAAAATAAAAAAGATGAGAGTGAAAGTATATTAAGACCGATGAAAACGACTCATGATTCATCAATTACTAATTTATTTGGCAAAATACAATTTCTAAATGTCCAGATTTTACCAGCTATCAAAAATTAGCTTACTGCTGGAATAGAAAAGTCAAAATCAGATCTCAAAGAGTACTTTGATTACCAGCACGTAAATAATATTTGTGTAGTACAAGGAAGTATTGATGAAATATATTCAGGTGTGGAACGATTAAGAAATGACGTTCCTGATATGGAACTAAAGTGTACATTAGAAACACACGCATTTAAAGCTGAAGTAATGGAACGACTTCGGCAAAAAGCCGTGGAATTTACAGAGTTAAATCAGAAAAAGAAGCCAATAGAAGAAAGATACTTTTAGCGCCTGACTGATTTCAAATATTGGTATAAAAAGTATTGCATCTACTATCAAAATGGATGAAATTCAAAACAGGTTAGATATAATAAAATGGAGTTCGATGAAGCGAATAAACTGTTACCTGACGTATATTTGCTTTATTATTTTCGTATTGCACCAGGTGAGACGTTTCCGAATTATCCGGATAGTGGTAGTATATTTATAGGTGGTGAGTTACAATTCGTGCATCAATCAATCAATGGGTTATTTCCCTTTTTTGAAGCAGAAATTACAGTCCATAACATTTTGCTGAATACAAATCACACGTGGTACACATTGCAGATAAAAACCATGGAGAGCAACCTGTCAATCGAATACAGAAATCAGGCTTATTTACAGTTTTGCTGAACATGTATATTGAATCTTAATTATTTCTTTTTTGTTTCATTGGATTATGGGAAGACAACAAACAAGTACCTTACTCATTAGATGTCAAAGAATATGAACCTAATCTTCATGGTATAAAATAAATATGTAAATACTATCTTGAGGAGAGCAGCATTCTACTGATTGGATATAAAACGAACAGATACCTTGTTTTAGAACATTTGATATCAAAACCATAAACTTTATCGAAATTTGCTTCCATTAAATAACGTAAGCATAAAATGTTAAACAGTATTACCTTTAGTCGGTGGAGAAATAGCTAACGGTTTGGTGTTTGGAGTAGCCAACACTTTGGTTCAATTATTTAATTTCACTGTTACAAATAATAACAAGTAATACATGATAACACATGAAAGAATTACAGAATAACACTAATGAGTTTAACAAAAATAGAGCAGAGACACTCGACTACCTAAATGAAAGATTGAGACAAGCTCAGATTACTCAGGTAATGAATGACATGGATTATGCTTTCGCTATCTATTTTTCTTCTCATTCTGATGCTACTTTTGAAAAACCTAGATACGTAAACTTATTGATTTATATCGACCTTCTGATAACCAGTCCAATAGGAATACACATTTATTGCCCTTGCAATAGGTGTTAATGTATATATCGTTTAAGAGTATCTCTGCCTTTTATACACTCATAAAATGGCAACCCGTATAACATGTATAACCCCTCATAAATAAGCAAAAACACCTTAAGGTGTTAAAAATCTCAATCCTACACATCGCTGCACCAAGCATACTCCAAGTACTATTAAATTCGTACAAAACTTTAAAGTTGTGATACCAAGACTGGGACTTAACATCTTACTTGTACCGGGCTGCTTATTAATATATGTTGATATGGGATGCACATAATTAAATGGTCAATAATCTTGCTAAAATGCTAATTAAATGCATAACCATTTCCCATCGCTCTGATGGTATTTTCAAATTAAATGATTACAATATGTACATGGACTACAAAGATTTATGGTTACCAGCTACTCAAAGAAGCAACACAATAGAACAACAAAGCACAAAGAAATAACTTTAAAAGTTAATATCAGGAGCTGTTAATGAACAAAACACTGGCACAGAAGCTACTAAGTTTCTGTATAAGAAAAATAAATTGACATTCCATTAATCATCTAAACCCTAATAGATTCCTGTCCGCTCTACCCTTATGTTTTCGCATTGGATTTAAGATTACATTGGAAAAATCTGTATATATAATTGAAGATGCTAACCAGAAACATAGTTAGAAAATATTTGAGTACAGTGTGCGAGTATGAAGTATGTCTGAAATAATAGTTCAATCAGTCAATGATAAGTTCAGAAGCGGAACTCCTTTCTTTTACGACTATGTAACTAGAGAACGAATCATTGTCATTACAACTAATACAAGATAATACTCAACTCACCTAGACTGAGTCTTAAAGAGACCTTGATACTGTACAACAAATATAGAGCAATATTTTAACTCTGCAATATAAAGTTAATGATTAATATTGAAGACTTACCAAACATGATATATTCTCAAGGACATTTCTCATGTAACATTTCTTAGAAGCCCCTAAGTATTGCTCCTATAAACAGCAAAAATATACTGAACTTATTATTGTGAATGTAAATCATGTCTGGACTGATTACCAATCTCTCGGGCTTGATTTACGAAGTACAAATGATAACAGATTAGACGGGAGCCGTATTAGATTAGCTCATGTTCAACAGGGAATTCAAATACAGTTGAACAGAAAGAATAATTTGGATCCACATAAAATGTATATTTATTTCCTTTTTGGATGGTCAGGTATATATACAGAACAATCAAATAAATCTATACTGTTTTTAAAGACATTATTTGTTTTCTTATTTTGCTAAATCGTTTTAATAATAATAGTAGTAATATATATTGAATAATATGGTTACAACTTTATTCAGTGTGAGAGGTAAGAAAAATAGTGTCATCAAAAAAGACGTTGTACGATATTGCATCAGATATGAATCTGACGTTATTATATGACAAAACGGTGGGAAGATATTGAAAACAATATATAGCAGGTCAAAAATAAAATTATACATGTGAGAAATATCATGAGGAGACTTCAAACAAATAAATGTTCAGATCAATGTTTAGCTGATAACAAGAATAAAGTAAGCGGTGATGTTAGTTTTATAAATGTATTTAGATTTCTAAAGAATACTTTTCTCATAAAAGACTATAAGTTAGTATATGAGATACTTAGCAGCATAATTGGAAAATATTTAGTAGCTAATTCTTCCGAAAATGTTTACAATAAGTTTTAAACTGTTTGCCAACGTTTTTAATTTACGATATTATAGCCAAATAATGACTTATTATTTTTTCCTGGGTAAGATATGTTTTATGTGTGGCATTTATATTAAAAACATCTTCAGAAACATAGAACTATAAAGAATGAATCGTAGCTAATTCATATGGAAATAATTTCTCCACTTTGTAGACAGTAGCTATTCCAAGAGAAACAAGAACTCCTTTAACTACATCACCAGCAGATTGTTTCTGATATAATAAATTCATGCGCTTAGGTTTATCTAGTGTGACATAATTGTACTTTGATCTATCTAAAACCCTGTGTTGACCCCACCCCTTATGTACATAGCAACTAGGCTTTCTAGATTACTTGCAATTCATAACTGATTTGATTCATTGAATCAAGCCATAAGAACCTCTGCTTTCCAAATAGTTCAGATACAACTTGTTAAATGATACATGACGATTTTGGTTTTGATAACCTAGTCACATATATCATAATGGCCAGTGTACTTAAAGTGAATTTGAAGTCTAGAAATAGAAATCATGACAAAAAAGATGACATATTGATATAAAAACTATGAAAACTGAATCAAAATTAAACAACAACATATCTACTTTCCTTAAATAAAGGATTAAAAGTTATACGAATTTCAGTATTTTTTCAGGGTGGTAACATATTGCAAACCTATCACATTTTCTTGAGTTTAATGATATCACAGATGAGGAAAAACAGATAAAAATATTTTCCACATCCTGTAACAACACTTTCGTTTTCATATAATTTCAGTAAAGTAGGTCTAAATTAGCATTTATCTTCGTATAAACATACTTCTAAATGAGAAAGAATAGAAGTTATTTATATTACTTGCAAAATGGGATATTTGAAATTTAGTTTTATAAAAAAAATGTTTCTGGAGAGCTGGACAATTGTGAATATATTCTTTGCAAGCACAACATTTCAAAAGCGTCTAGTATCATAGGAATAAGGTCCAATTATCCAAGTAACTATGTAAATGGGTAGCACAATATTTCAAAATTGCATCAAAACAAACATTAATATTTATTATAAGGGATCGTTTAACTTCTTTTGAAACAAAGTAAATCTGTAATCTCGTCTATGTCATCAATAGAATTTATGAGAAACGCAAGTTATCTACCCTGCAACTGAACTTAAATATCTCGTAAAATTCTCAACCGATATCAATGAAAATATTACTATTGTTTATGATAAAATATCCTACTTATTATTTATTATTATGTTTATTTCTAGACGCCTGTGTCACCTTACAACTTACAATGTATGTATGTATGCATGTATGTATGCATGCATGTATGTACGTGCATTTACGTATGGATGGATAGATCGATGAATGAATGAATATATGTATGTGTGTAATGGCATGTAGAAGTTCGGTAGGGACGAAAGCCTTTTACGTTCTTAATATCACAACGAACTGGCTGGATAGAATTCCGACACAATGTTCCGAACGTTTTTACTTTTCAGAAAATTAACTGACACAATTGCATTTTCTGTCTTAGTTCTTCTTTTATGACAAATTTATCAATCTCTGATTTAGATGGATAGCGCACTAATCTCAAAAACCCTTGCTGGTAAGAATCGACCAAATATATATCTGTAAAATATTCTTTAGTTAATCATATACTAGTTAGTTCTGTTATTCACTTTGGCCCCTTAGTCAAACCATTTAATCGGCAAATATTTGCCTTATGTGTCTTGTAGGTTTAATTGATAACACGAAGAAAAAGAAAATATAATGAGATAGATGAATAGAAAAATCTTCGCGTCAAAACTATTTTCCATATTTCCTAGAATAAAAAGCTGGGCTCATGCAGTCATTCATCCGTCTATGAGAACATACCTTGGTGCATAAATTAGTACTGTGGTGGATCTCCCACTGTGTTGAAGGTCAAGGAATAGAACTCTGACACCACTCGAATACACTTGGAAATGTTTACGAACTGATTGCTGAATGTGGATTAGTGTGGTGTTCTAAAAATAACATTTTGAAAACAAAATTGCCTCAATAAGACAATACATCTCTGTACGTATGACAACGTGGTCCAGACAATGTTGTCTGAGAACAAGTGCCACAACTCAAATTTACAAGAATTGCAAGTAATGATTAGGGGCCAACAAAAGTATAATTGATTTTGATCATTAAACACAAAGTACAAGAAGTAGTGTGCATAAATAGAAAATAGATGTATGACTATCGGACTGACTGTGCACCTTTTGAATATTGGTGCAGAGAGAGAAATATGGATAGACAAATGAACAGAGGGAGATAACACAGGTCTACAATTTTTTTGAAGTCGTCTGCTTCAGAGATAAAATGTGCTATTTATTAGGGTTTTATGTGCTGGGTTCAAATATGACAATTAAAACAACTGATTGGCTACTGTTTCCAAGATATTTAAGTTTTTACATTTTACGTTTATGTATATTGAGTACATAGTAGAGTTTTAATCATAAATTGTAAACCTAGGTCTTTTCATTAGTTTATGGTTGCTTTACATGATAATATTTCACCCGTCCTATTTATGTAAATCTTTAAAAAACAGCAAAAGGGTTATATAAATAAAAAATATATTGAAACAAAAGTAAAAAACTATTATGTATATATAAGTACAGAGTTTAGTCGTTATTCAGTGTCTACTCGGCTTGTCTCTTGTATTCATTAAATGAAGCATCTCTTGTCACTATCCAGCAATACTCTGCAAGCATTGGTGGGCTCCATTTGCCCTGATAGCGTTTCTCCATTGTTGCAATGTCCTGGTGAAATCGGTCGCCGTGCTCGTCTCGTCGCTCACTGCTCCGCTGTTCGGTGGAAAATAATCTAGATGAGAGTGCAAAAAATGTATCTTTAGTGACATATTGCAACCAAGGCTTTTGTATGCCTTGAGGAGGTTTTCCACCAGCTCCCTATAGTTTTCTGCCTTGTTGTTTCCGAGAAAATGTGTTGCCACTAACTGGAAGGCTTTCGATGCCGTCTTTTCCTTGCCACGCAGCGCATGGTGAAATGCATCATCTCGAATAAGTTCACGAATCTGAGGACCAACAAAGACACCTTCCCTTATGTTAGCCTCACTTAACCTTAGAAATTTTCCATGGAGGTACTTGAAAGCTGCTTGTGTTTTGTCCATGGCCTTGACAAAGTTCTTCATCAGACCCAGCTTGATGTTCAAGGGTGGTAACACAATCTTCCTTAATTCAACAAGTGGTGGATGCTAAACACTTTTCATCCCAGGCTCCAATGACTGTCGGAGTGGCCAGTCTCTCTTGATGTAGTGGGAATCTCTCTCACGACTATCCCATTCGCAGAGAAAACAACAGTTCTTTGTGTATCCAGTCTGCAGACCAAGCAATAGAGCAAGAACCTTGAAATTGCCACAAAGCTGCCACTGATGTTGGTCATAGTTTATGCACCTCAAAAGTTGTTTCATGTTTTCATAGGTTTCCTTCATATGGACTGCATGACCAACTGGAATTGATGGCAAAACACTGCCATTACGCAGCAAAACAGCTTTAAGACTCGTTTTCAATGAATCAATGAACAGTCTCCACTCATCTGGATCGTGAACAATGTTGAGGGCTGCCATCACACCATCGATGTTTTTGCAGGCTACAAGATCACCTTCCATGAAAAGAATGGGACAAGATCCTTTTGACGATCACGGAACATGAAAACCCTAACATCACCTGCCAAGAGATTCCATTGCTGTAGTCTGGAGTCCAACAGCTCTGCCTTACTCTTGGGTAGTTCCAAATCCCTGACAAGGTCATTCAGTTCACCTTGTGTTATGAGGTGTGGTTCAGAGGAGGAGGATGGGAGAAAATATGGGTCATGTGACATTGATGGTTCAGGACTAAAAGTTTCATCCTCTTCCTCTTCCTCGTCTGACTCAAGTGAGAATGATTCTGGTACATCAGGAACCGGCAGTCCTTCTCCGTGGGGTACTGGGCGTATAGCTGATGGAATGTTTGGATAATGCACAGCCCACTTCTTCTTCTTTGACACACCTTTCCCAACTGGAGTCACCATGCAGAAGTAACAATTGCTGATATTATCTGTTGGCTCTCTCCAAATCATTGGCACTGCAAAAGGCATAGATTTCCTTTTCCTGTTCAACCAATGGCGAAGATTTGTTGCACAAGTGTTGCAGCATATGCGTGGGGCCCACATCTTGTCAAGATCTCCAATTTTGCAGCCAAAATAAAGGTGATAGGCTTTCTTAACCATAGTGGTTATACTGCGCTTTTGTGATGCAAAAGTCACTTCACCACAAACATAGTAGAAGTTATCTGCATTGTTCACACAAGTACGTGGCATCTCTCTTCACTTTGGCTAAACAGAAATGTGTCCCTTTGCAAAATCAAACACTGACAAATAAGAGAGCACGACACTGTATGATTTGAAGAGCTGATATAGGGCAATTTCTTCAGCAGAGTGATGTAAGCTTAGTTATGATTGCATCATCCATGACTTCTAAAATAACAGGATGCAATTCATATCATGTATGACGCAATAACAGCTTCAGATTGCATCATTCATTGTTTTGCCTAAAAAGCAAGTACTGTCCAAACCCAGTCAAAGATGTATTTTAGTCATTTCTGGTTTAAATTGAGATCCCTTCCCTTTATAACTCACTTATCCTCCGCCATTCCCAAGTCAAGGGTCGTATATACTGACCCAGTATAATATCTTTAAAACTAGAGCTAATCAACAATTTTAAGCATCATTTTCGTTCTCACTGACCCAGAATTAGTCAAGTTTGACAACATGTTTTGCGGAAGCATTTTGGATGTAGACCAGTAATTAGAGTAAAGCTGTTGAGTGAACCGATTTCTTTTTCTCTTCTGTCACTGTATGTATAATTATCAAGCAAAACGTAACATTGACTATGCACATTAGTGCACTTCTGTTTTCAAATCTTCATTTTCGGAGGTGTATACTTTTTGCACGTTGACAAGCTCTTCAATTGCGGAGGTAAGTAAATCTTGTAGGTTGTCCGCAATCCCATAACGCCTAAATACGAAGTTTGGCCCCTTCTATAACCCTTGACTACCTGGAACTCTACATTAAACTGTCAGAACGTAATACATTTTAATATCAATGGTACCGTTTATCCAGACAAGGATTCTCTCTTTGCATAATTTGCTAACCTACATATATATATATATATATATATATATATATATATATATATATATATATATATATATATATATACAAGATAATTGATATTTTCCTATCTTGCAAAGGTGAATTTGTATCCTTTAAAGGTATACCGACTGCCACGTTTTAAACACGCCCTTCGTTTGTCAACACAGCGGGTTATTAGATACCAGTAGCTCAAAGGGGCGATAAGAAGAGGAAAATATTTGAATTACTTAAATGCGACGGATAGAAGCTCAGTGAGAGATAAACTGGCGGGAATTCAATGTTTTTATTGTTGTTTTTTTTTTTTTTTTTTTTTGGGGGGGGTGTTGTTGTTGTTTTCGTTTTTTCAGTTCATTTGTTTTTTTATTATCTTAGTCTATCCATTGATCCGTCAATTCAAAGGAACACCTTCGTATCTATCTATCTATCTATCTATCTCACCTGTCTGATTTATACTCTTTTAAAGCAGCCCGATAACTGGATATATCTGAAATGTCCTCGATAGTTGTTTGTCTAACCTATTGTCGATCTGAATCAGCTTAATATCATTTATTTTGGTGTTGTTGATGTTGTTATTTGTATCGTAATTTTAATTACTGGTGTTGATTATTCATTTAGATGATGATAAGGTCGGTGGTGGTGTTCAGGATGATGGTCTTGATGATGATAACGGTGATATATCTGCTGTTGCAGCTTATGCCTTCTTCAAGCATCACACGCTAATAATAATACAATTATTTTGTCATCTTGATAAAGTGAGAGCGAAAGCAGGAAAGATCAATGCTTTTTTGTTACATCTGCTATTAGACATGCAACCATGACAAGTTTTGTCAACTTGGTGCTTTCTTTTGTGTTTATCTCTGTTTTGCTATTGCCTTTGACAAAGTATCAACGAGAATTGAAGCACACAGGCTAGTTAAAAACTAGTTTTTAACTGTTTATTGTCTATTTTAACTTAATCAATCATTGACAAATGCGATTTCTGGATGAAAGGAATGTTATTTACGAAATGTGTATTCCTTATATATATATATATATATATATATATATATATATATATATATATATATATATATATATAGATATATATATATATATATATATATATATATATATATATATAGTGCATGTCCATTAATAATCACACAATTATCAAAATCAAGATCCTTATATAGCGCTTTACGTTAAGAAGAAAACACATCCACAAATCTCTCTCTCTCTCTCTTGAAATAAAATGTGGTTGATATATGCTGCTACAGAGATGACTACTAGATAACAAATCTTTATCTTTTCTTAATAGTAGGTGATTTGTTTAAGAACTGTCGCTCAGATTGATTACAAATTTTATTGTAATAATGGCGCATTGTAAGTTATACTGAAGATCGTTTGGATGCAGAGATCCAGTCTATTGCAATGTGTTTATAAAATCAGTTTATCAGTGGAGCATACCGTGTATAATCTAGACAAGTAAGAAATTAATCATTTGGAAAAAAGGAGACCACTCAACAAAACTCTCAGCTGAAATTGACGGATCTGAATACGTAGTAATTGGCGTCTCTCAAATTGACGTCGTATAGAATTGATGGCGTTAGTGCCGGGACCCAGCTGATGATGATGGCAACGACGACGACGAGAACGTGCAAAAGTAAAATCAAGACAAACAAATTCTCAAATAGCATTCATATCCAAATAAACATGCTTGCAACTGAGATGGAATTAACATTATTGATATTACTTGTACAACGAACGTTTCAATGCTGCTATACTTATCAAAATAACGACACAGATTTATAACATTATCTTTGAAATCTTTCTACTTGAAAATTACCATTAATATGTATTATAAATGATGGTTTTACTTCGTTTCTAAACAATGCGTAATCTCGTTTATGATGTCAAAAGGATTTATGAATATTAATGATTTTGACACAAGATATATCCTTCTGAAACTATTTAACTTAAATTTCTCGAAAAGTTCTCAACCGTCTTCGGCGAATATTTTACTGTTGTTTACGATACGATATCCTCGTTGTTTTAATTACATTTGTTTCTTAACCTCAGCGTCACGTTAATACTTACATGTATGTATGTATGGATGGATATATTAATATATGTATGTATTTAATGGCAGGTATAGAGGTGGTAGGGATGGAACAATTCAAGTTCTTAAGAAAGAGTGAATTATCACACGAAATGGCTATCTTGAATTTGGATATGAGGTTGTGAACATGTCTTCTTTTCAGAAAAGTAACTGACACATTTGCATTTGTGTCTTGGTTCTTCTATTTATGGTAAATTTATAAATCTCTGATTTAGATAGATATCACTCTGGTCTTGTAAACCTTGCTGACAAGAATCGACTAAATGTCTGTTTTATAATATTCATCAGTTAGTAATATAATAATTAGCTCTGTTTGTCACCTTGATCCCTTATGCAAACCCTTTAGGGGGAAATATTTGCCTTCTCTGTGTTGTACATTTAATTGTGACAAAATGAAGGAAAAGTAAAATTAGATATATTAAGACAAATATCTGTGCTTCAAAAAGCTAGGATAGTACAGTCGTGCGTCCATCTATGAGAAAATGCTTGAGGGCATACATTATAAATTAGGACTGTGGTGCATCTTCCACTGTTTAGAGGTGAAGGCTTTGTTTTCTGACAACAATTGAAATTACTTGCAAATGTTCACGATTATGTGGAACCATTACCCTTCCCTCTTCAGGCACGATATAAAGTAAATTAAGGTGGCGGTGCGCGGCTGGCGACAAAGACTGACTGCGACAGTTGTGTAAACCTTTTCCCATCTCCCTCTCTCTCTCCCTCTCCCTCCCTCTCTTTCTCTATCTTTTTCTCTGTCTCTCTCTTCTTTGCACAAGCATTGTTATTGATTATGCTCTACGGTATGGTATGTTTTTTTTAAGAATTGCATATTGAAAACAAATTGCGTCAATACGATAATAAATCTTTGTGCGTATGGCACAATTATCTGAGAGCGAGTGCCACACTTTAAATTCACACTAATTGCAAGCAATAATAAACGGTCTACATAAGTAAAACTAATTTTGATAACAGTAGACAAAGTAAAAAAGGACTGTGTACATAAACACAAAATATCTTTGTGCCTATTGGTCCGTCTGTGCACAGTTTCCGTCTGTGCACTTTTTCGGATATAGACATTTTGCTTTATTGGTGCACGCACACAGACACAGAGAGAGAGAGAGAAATATATACACAGACGAACAGAAAAAAATAAATAATTACAGGTAATTTAGTAGTAATATGTGGCTATCTGGCCTAGCATCACGCTGTAGATTTAACATGGGGATGGCACTCTGGCCCATTATGGGAATGGCAATGTTAAAAATGTCTATAGGTTTAACATGGGGATGACACTCCAGCCCCCTATGAGAACAGTAATGTTAACTTGCAGACTGTTATAGTCCGTTTCCATTTTGAAACATTTCTGGCCCCCAAGTTTGGGAAATGTAATGTTAATTTTTTGGATTACAATCCAACACACACTCTTACAATTCAGCAGCCTCTTTTTGATTACAATCTAGCACATATCCAGCACGCGCCTGTGGATATACTCTCTAATACACACCGTACTATCCAGCATCTACTTCTTGATATACTATCCACCATTTATTTCCATGATGGACAATTTGTAGACCTGTACGGGAAATGTAATGTTAACATTTTTAGATACTTTCAACACACACTTTTTGATGTACTATCCAGCACCGAGTTTTTGAATACTCTTCACCGTTTCTATGTTGATAAATGTATAGACCTCGAAGTTAAATGTAATGTTAAAATTTGAATATAATATCTAACACCCACTTTTGATTACTATCCAATACCCATCACTATATTATCCAACACGCAGTGTTTAGTGACCAATACGTAGATCTTTATACTTACAAAAACACAAAGATACTATCACACAAGAGTGGTTTATGATGTAAAAGAAGGGGATAAATATACACCCACTATCACACACACGCTAGGCAAGTGTAGATAGTGTTTATAGACACACTATATCCACAAACATAAGCGAAGGGTTTTTTAGTTGGGTTGTAAACATAGACATAGACATACATAAGCATACAGACATACAAAAGATAGCGTGGCAATGATTTTGAGAAGCATATCTCTTTTCGAAGAGATTTTGGTGGCCCTGAAAAGGGACGTTTTTTATATTTTTTTTGATTCACCACTCTCCTATAGTGACCGCACCTCCCAGGTCGGACTCCACATTTATCATATCTCAAACTCCATGGATCCCCACCCCAATGATTAATGGATAAAGGGAGGGAAAAGTGAGGATGGTTAGCCTCCCTTTTCCAGTTCTCTATTAGTGAAATGAGGGATTCAGGTTCCTGATGTTGTTGCTATGGCTGTTGCAACTGAAGGGCAGATTGGATTGTCCCATCCGTTTCTTCTCTGCCAATTTTGTTTTTCGTTTCTCCACATCATCCTCCATAATGTTCACAAAACCATCTTTCTATTTTATCATCGTTTCTTGAGAACTCACGATCACAACAAGTCACTAAATGTTCTAAGGGAAATCCAAGACTGCGTTGATGAACAAAATACACACATTATTGTCCACACACAATGGAATCTAATCCTTGTAATGTCACATTATTAAATTGAGTGGTTACGGCATTTTTTTCAAATAAAGTCAATGATGTCGTATTCCAGAGGAGGTAATTCATAAGAATCAAAATATTCCACATTGTGGTCGTTGGGAAAGTAGACGGCTACCAATGGGATCCTGGTCGATGACTGTCGTCTGTGTTGATGACATAGGCTTGAACGTCTTTAGGTTTTCTATGTGGAAGTTCATCTTTAGCACACATCACTGGATTCCAAGAAGCTGTGTACGAACTGTAAGTCAGAAGGTAATGAAGTTCCAGGCATCCATTCTTTTTATGTTTTTGTTTTTTAATGAAGCTCCCGGGTATTCAGTTTTCTTCGTTTCACAGGTAATAATAAGTCATCTGTTCACACACGACTTTTTCCTTGAAAATATCTTTGAGGTAAGTCGATGAGCGAGTAGTCTCCGTACTCTGTTGCAAGAGAGCTCTGATGCGTTTCGTCTCCAGAGAAGTCAGTGCAGATAAGGAATGCCCACGCACTCTTTCTACTACTTTTTCAAATCTTCTCTTCTGAGATGAGAGTCCATGCATCTTCCAAATACTCTTCCATCTTGTCCTACGAACTCATCATCTAACATGTGTCGTGTTATTTCTGACTTGGATGATTTATTCAACATCCTAAATAATGTCCCATGGCCTGCGATTCCTTCGGCCAAATGACAAGCAAAACAGGAAACAAAGTGTTGTTCTTTATCTGGCCATCTTGACATCATCACTGTAGTTCTGTATACTTCTTCAACTGTGGTATGTGACTGTTGTTATTGTTATGGATAGAAAACATCCTCTTCATCTATCTCAATAGGTTCGTGTTCCGTCTTTTGTTTTCGTCTAATAGTCTAGAATAACTTCTCTCAAACTGTTGACTTCTAGAGTATTGTCGAATTCTGCATACAAGACGACGTTCGCTGTGTTCGCCAGAGCTACTGCAAAGTGAAGTTCTGCACGAACTTGACCCGATTTTTTAGGGTGGAAATGACCTTCTCACTACCTTGCTCTGGAGTGAAATCAAATCCCCACTAAGCATATCGTCCTGCATAATCGTCGTATGAAATGCCGTGGCTGCTATTGGTATCAAACTGTTCTGCGGCTTTAAACAGTGTCAATTAAGATCTCAAATAATTTTTCTTGGCAAAGATAAGTACAAAAGGTCTGGTACACAATGTCTGGCCATCTCGGATGACTTATACCTTGGACACGTTGAAATGTTGAAACTCAAAAGAATTTATATTGATGGCTCCTTTGAGGACAGCATTGTGACGATGACAATGAGCAAAATGTTTTAGTAGCTGATATTGCAAAACATGATATTAGATCTTGGATCGGAGTCCAGAGGCAATGGTGAAGGTTTTCACTTCAACTCGTCGTAGAAGATACGTGTATGATCATTTCTAAACTGCGTCCTTGTTTGGTTTTGCGGCGATCGTTAAACCAAACATTGTAACAATCGTCATCCGTAGTCAACTCTGTGTTGTTGAATTTGTCCACAATGTCAGGTTTCCATACCACCAAAGCATCCAGATTTGTGTTCTTGGCTTCTTTTCAGTACGTCAAGAGAATTTACAGATACGCTCGCTAAGGGCAAGTGTTCATGCTGCTGCTCACCAGCTTCTTATTCAAGTATAAATCCTCTTCGCTGAACAACGAATGCATGCAATTGTTGACGGGAGTTACTTTGGCATCGGCGCCTTTGACTTTCAGGTACAAGTAACTGTTATTCAGATCTATGTTATCTTCGGTGTCTCCTTTGATTTCCAATTAGATAGATGGTCAAAGCCAACACGGATACAATTCTACCTATTGGGATTCTTGCATCGTCATCATCGTCGGTGGCATGACAAACATATAGAGTTCTGACTTGGAACATTCGCAACAATCTCGGTGCATCATTTTCCTTTCTTCAATTAGTAATTAAAAACGTCAAAATTCTCTGCCAGTTGTTCTTTTTTCCTATTCTTTTCCTGTGTGGCTTAGTATCTATGATGTCTGAAGAGTTTTCGACGTCTCTTTCTGACCTGTCCTTGCTGTGGAGGAGGAATTAATGCCTTTGGCAGCAGCGTTAAGCGAATTTATAGGTGTGTCCTGTAGCCCTAGGAGTTCCTTTCCTGTTTGAATCAACACATATTTTCCTGCTTTCATCATTGCTTCCTTTGGACTTTGTTTGTCGATGAGTGCGTTTTTGAGAAATACATTTTCTTGCCACAAAGCTGCATCTTTTAAAGCATGCAATCCTCGAGTGACTACAGGTTTCAAGATAAGTGCTACCGTACGAATAGCCGATTTTAACAGGTCTCCTAAACCAGGTCCTTGTTGTCGAGCTATTCTTTGGTACACAAAATACATCTCTTACAATTTGCTAGAGATTCGTTTTCCAAGCTTTTGTCAAAACAATCCTTTTATACTAATATTGACACTATCAAAATACGATTTACTGACAGGAGGATAATGAGGATGTACTAATTCTCGGTCTCTCCTTTGCTCTCTGTCAATCTTTGCTATGGCGCAACAAAACATTATTTCCAAAGGAACATCTCCACATTAAAATTGAAAATCAAAATTGAAAATGAAATTTAGTGAAATTTAAAAATACTAAAAATTTCGAAATGAAAATTAAAAAGAAAAAATTGAATAGAAAATTACAAATGATAAATTGAAAATGAAAATTGAAAATTAAAATTTATAAAATATGACAATTTACAAACAAATTTGAAAATAAAAATTTCAAATGAAAATTTAGAAGGTGAAAATTGACAAATTAAAAATTGAAAATGAAAATTGAAAACGAAAATTAAGAGATGAAAATGTAAAACCTATGAAAATTGAAAAACCAAACTTGAAAATGAAAACTGAAACTGAAGGTATAACCAAAATTAAGTTGAAATGAACAAATGAAAATAAAAATTGAAAACTAAAATTAACACAAATGAAAATTGAATATGAAATTGAAAATGTTAGTTTAAATAAATGAATTGGAAAAACTAATTTGAAAATTAAAATTAAAAAGGAGCATTTTAAAATTAAAAATTTGAGAGAAACAATATTCAAAATGAAAATGGAAAATGAAAATCAAGAAAACCGAAAATTTGAAAATGAAAATTGAAAATGAAGCATTTAAAACGAAATTTGGATCCCTCACAACTTTGACTCCTAAAACAAGCTTAGAGCTAGTGCGAGCTTTAAAAAGTGATTTAAAACAAAATGTTTCACACCCTCTATGATGGCAAGCTGACAAAAGCACCGAAATTCCTAACCACCGTTACGTTTCTTGTGTGGTAGTAGAAAAGTATAATTGTGGGTATAGTGTGCGTAAGCACTCCTACCCTTGATTGTGTTGGATAGTGTGTGTGTGTGTGTCTGTATGTGTGTGTGTGTGTGTGTGTGCGTGTGTGTGTGTGTGATTTCATACCCTTTCTTTTTCATCCTAGTCTCTTGAGTGATAGTATACTTGTGTGTTTTTGAATACAGTTTGTGTTGGATGGTAGATAACTGGGTGCTAGTCGCTCTAACAGCATCTTGGATTGTAAGAGTGGGATTCTGGCCACTTCTACGATCTGTTGATGATATAGTGTGAGTGTTGGACAATAGATAACTGGATGCTGGATGGTAAATAACTGAGTGTTGGTCACTCCCAACGGCGTGTTCATGGTATAGTGTGGGTTTTGGATAGTACATAACTGTGTGATGGATAACAGATAAGTGGGTGATGGCCACTCCAGACGGACTGTTGATGATATATTGTGGGTGCTGGCTAGTAGATAACTGGATTTTGGTGTATTGATTAGCAAGTGTAGTTCTAACATTACATTTCCCGTTAGAGAGCCATAATGTTAATTATACGAACATTTTAAACAATACATTTCAGGTCAGAGGACATATAGATCCATAATGTAAAGTCTATGGACATTTTTAAAATTACATTTCACGTTAGAGTTCATAGAGACCCAATGCCAGAAATTATAGCCTTAATGTTAAATTGACATATTTTAAATTAAATAGTGGTCCAGAAGTCTTATATATTACTTCCTTAATGGAATTAGTATTTTTCGTATGAATTTCCGTGGACTAGACTTTTCGAATATCCATTTTTGAAAATATTTTTTCTCGATCTACATACCATCTCAGCTTTGACTACTAGCAGAGTTGTCAATATATCTAGTTTATAATTTAGAATTAATAGGCTTTTACTAGCAGTAAGCATTTTATTACAAGTAATACAAAAGTTTTTATTTTTACAAATTACTTTCATTATGAACAAAAATGTTAGATAATAGAATATACCTACACTAGAGCTTGTGGATAATACATTCGTACCAAATAACAAAAAAGTTTCAAGTTTGTCAGGTTTGCAAATTTACTGTTTACAAAAAGAACAATTGCATCCTCTACGCCATAGACGTTTTAACCATTGGTATGTGAATGCTGTAACAGAGCTGAATAGTTTGAAAATGTTCAAAATGTCAGAAGACATTCCTGTAAATGGGCAGCTTAGAAGAGCACATTCAGAATCTACCTCCTGAGCTGCGAGAATGTATTTACCACTACGTTGTACAGATTCGATTGAAACACAAAGAGCAATTGAAACCGAAACGGGATAGACTTTTTAATCTTTGGTACATGAATGTTTTAAGAAGACTGATTACTTTGAAAATGTTCAAATGGTCGGACATTGATCACCTGCGAAGACATTATAAGGCTTACCATACCAAGATTTCTGTTATCAGTGTTCCACCAAATTTCATGGAAGGAAGTCCATGACAGTGTTCAAGACTATGTGTATTACTATGTACTTTTAAAAGAACAGATTGCACAAGACAATAACATTACTTTGAATTTTGAACGCCTATAACTTACAGAGAAAAAGATATTTATCGCCACGAATCTGATGTGACTGCACTTTCTTTTGTGCATGTGAATGCCATCACTGTTAAGAGACCGTCTTTGTGTGACTATTGGCTGATCATTAGAGAGAAGAACTACAACTGGATGGCTGAACCAAAGAGCAATCTGCAATATATAAATTACTGTTTTCCAGATTTGTCTAGCAAATTCAAAACATTTTAGATGTATTTTCAAACAATCCCCATAAAATGCCATGGCATCACATGCACAGATGTGTTCGCACCATCATGATAATCTAACCAAGCCATACTGGTCACAGAAGTTACAGTTGAGTAAACACAACTTGCAGCTCCAATAGTCCAGTGGTTAGAGCGTCGGCCTCGTATGCAAGAGGTCCCGGGTTCGAATCCCGGCCAAGCCATTGTAAAAAAAAATAATAAATGAAAAATGGCACCAAGAGCTACCTCGTTTGACGCTCAACACTAAGAACTTCCTTGGGCTGGACAGGCAGTGGGCAAGATAAACAAACTTGCAAGGGAAGGTTTAAGACACTCCCACCTCCACGAGTCTTCCTACCTTTGGGAGAAAAAGGGTGGTGGTAACATGACATCACTGGACGGAAGTCTTCCAAGTTGAAGTCAACGGCCAGGGCGGAAGGGTTTCAAAGACGAACTTAACGGCCACATGTTCGAGACCAGGGCGAACCATATAGTAACATGGATATCGGCTGTGGTCTACAGCCTGGAGAGGGATTGGCACCGCCAGGTTTAAGCGGCCCATGATACGCCAATGATGACGAAATGACAATAAATAGATTTCACATACCGGATCGGTCGCACCCCGGGTTACCAATGACCGAGCCATCCGCTGGACACCAGGACGGAGGTGACAAGTTTGCTACTGGTGCAACTACCATCAAAGTAAGGGCAAGAGATAACATCACCATTGGAACATGGAATGTCAGGACATTAAGACCAGCAGGGAAACTCGAGGAGCTAACCCATGAGATGGGTATATACCAATGGCACATCCTTGGAGTCTGCGAGATGCGCTGGAAAAATTTCGGAGAGAGATCAACAGATGACGGACACGCGATCTACTTCAGTGGACATGAGAACAAGCATGAACATGGAGTCGGGTTTATGGTACACAAGGACATTGTGAGTACAGTCATGGGTTGTCGGACAGTGTCGAACAGGATGATTACAATCCGCGTAAGGGCATCTCCCTTTAACATCACTATCATACAGGTCTATGCCCCAACATCTGACCATGATGAAGAGGAACTGGATGTGTTCTACGACCAGCTTCAAACTCTCATAGACCAGACATCCAAGAAGGATATTCTGGTTATTCAAGGAGACTGGAATGCTAAGGTAGGAGAAGACGCACAGGCAGACTGGCGAGAAGCTTGTGGTCCATACTGTAATAAGCAGACCAATGAGAGAGGACTCAAGCTATTGGACCTCGCCACATACAATAAACTAGTGCTAACGAACACCCTTGGCCCCCACAAACTATCCAGAAGATGGACTTGGCACAGCCCAGACGGAAAACATCACAACCAGATTGACTACATCTTGGTGAGAAAGCGCTTCCGGTCTAGCGTAAACATTGCCATAACACGTAGCTTTCCAGGAGCTGATATAGGAAGCGACCATGACTTGCTGATGATGACTATCAAACTTCGTCTGAGGAAGACCAATAAGCCAAGACAATTTAGGATCAGGTTCGACCTTGAAAAACTTAAAGATCCAAGCGTGGCACAAGCATTGGAAGCATCAATAGGTGGCAAATTGGCACCACTCACAATTCTGGGACATGAAGAAATAAACCTAGACTCCTTGATCACCACCTTCAACAAGGCAGTAATAGACACAGCCGGAGAGATCCTTGGCAAGCATCGTAGAATAAAGAAGCCTTGGGTCACAGCAGATATCCTCGATTAGAGGAGAAAACTGAAGAGTAAGCGAGGAGACCATGAAGGAGCAAATTCAATGAGATTAACAACAGGATTAAGAAGTGCATAAAGAAAGCAAAAGAAAGCTGGTTAGAGGACCAATGCAAGGAAGTCGAGAAAAGCCTGAACCAGAATGACAGTAAAAGGGCATACCAGTTGGTGAAAGACCTGACAACAGAGAAACAGGGGAGATCTAATACGATTCAGGACAAGGCTGGTAAGAGTCTGACAGAAAACCAAGACATTCTTAACAGACGGACGGAATACTGTTCGGAGCTTTACAACCAGGAGACTTCTGGAGACCAAGCTGTACTAAACGTACCACTGACCACAACAGAGGTTGACCACCCGATCTTCAGGGACGAAGTAGAGGCTGCAGTAAAGGCGCTAAAGAAGGGGAAGTCAGCTGGGGTATACAATATGCCAGCAGAACTTGTTCAAGCAGGAGGAACTTCCATGATAGATGTCCTCACAACAATCTGCAACCAAATCTGGCAAACAGGAGAATGGCCCACCCCATGGATCCAGTCTCTGATCGTGACTCTTCCTAAGAAAGGGATTTTACAACTGTGCCAGAACTACCGAACAATCAGTCTCATCAGTCACCCAAGCAAGGTTATGTTTAAGATCATCGTCAATAGACTGAAACCCCAAGCAGAGCACATCATTGCAGAAGAACAGGCAGGTTTCAGAGCAGGACGTAGCACTACAGAAAAGATCTTCAGTCTCAGAATCCTCTGTGAAAAATATCTCCAGCATCAACAGAACCTCTATCAGGTCTTCATTGACTTCAAGAAGGCTTTTGAGAAGGTATGGCATGCAGCCTTGTGGGCAACCATGCGGATATACAACATAAATGCAAACTAATCCGCACTATTGAAACCCTGTATGACAAGGCGACTAGTACAGTTCTCGACAATGGCAACATAGGAGACTGGTTCAGAACCACAGTCGGAGTCAGACAGTGGTGCCTTCTCTTACCCACTCTCTTCAACATCTACCTGGAAAGGATCATGTCCGACGCCTTGGAATACCATGAGGGCAGTGTCAGTGTTGGAGGAAGAACAATCACCAACCTGCGCTTCGCTGATGATATCAATGGCTTAGCAGGAGATGAAGAAGAAATGGAAACCTTAGTGAACCGTCTCAATCAAGCATCACTAAGATATGGGATGGAGATCACCGCTGAAAAGACAAACCTAATGACAAACAACCCGAGTGGCATCCAAAAGGAAATAAGAGTGAATGGACAGAAGCTGGGCACAGTAACAAGCTTCAAGTACCTAGGTGCTATCGCCTCTGATGAAGGTTTATAACCTGAGGTTCTTTCCAGGATTGGGCAGACAACAGCTGCTCTGTGTTTGGGTCCAAGATCAAGCTTATGCGCTCCCTCGTCATGTCCATATTCCTATATGCATGTGAAACATGAACCCTAACAGCCGAAATAGAGAGAAAAATCCATGCCTTAGAGATGAGATGTTATCGAAGGATCCTGAAAATATCATACTTAGACCACGTCTCTAATGCGGAGGTGCGCACTAAAATCCAAGGTGCAATTGGACCTTATGAAGATCTGCTCACCACTGTAAAGAAACGCAAACTAAGATGGTATGGTCACGTCTCACGCTCAACTGGCCTGTCCAAGACAATCCTGCAGGGCACAGTCAGAGGAAAGAGAAAACGAGGCAGACAGAAGAAGAGATGGGAAGACAATATCAAAGAGTGGACAGGCATGGACTTTGCAAAGTCCCAAAGAGCAGTGGATAACAGTGCGAAATGGAGAGAGATTGTCGCAAAGTCATCAGTGGCGCCCCTACGACCAGCAAGGTTACGGGAGAAATGAAAAAAATTTAAAATGAAACACAACTTTACAATTACATGTTTTTAAGGGAATAGTTCATAAGTTAATGTGAATCTTTTGAACAAGGACATTTATGTTTAAGTTTTAGAAAATAAACAATATTAAATTGCTTGTTCTAGTGGCAGTTGATTAACTATTTTGGCCTATTTGTAATTAAAATTTTGTATTCCATATAGGTAGTCCTATCAGTTAGAATTAATTACAATGTATAATGTTTACTGTGCTCATTTGATGCCTTATGGCCAAAATTCAATCTGTGATGACCAAACGGGCACATACACCTTAAAGGTATCTACATTTAATTAGCTGAGTAGAGACCAGGAGAAAAATAAGAACCTAAATCGATTTGTTTTCTTATTAAACGTAGAATGTAAGAAGATGATTTGATTACTGTATTTTATAAGAATCTATTATAGTAAAGCATCCTGTTAGACGCTGTGTTTGATTAGAATTTTTATCAAAGAATTGATACATCTACATGCAGGGGAGGATCGTGGGATGGTGAGGGGAGGGCGTAGCCGGCGCGCGAGCTCCCATTTGCCCTAACAATGAGCGCGAAACAACCGGAGCGTTTCCGAGAGTAATGTTTAAATTGCACGATCTTTCGGGGGCCGCGCTCTCTGGGCACCTCTAGGGGTTCCATCCCACAGACTCCTTGCCTACTTGTTTATGCTTCCCTCCCCATAACGATATACATGGCTCCAGCCCTGAATTGTATTCACCTGAGCTAAAACAATCACCACTAAGGCATCATTTCCATGCTTTTACGATATTACCTAGAATCCTCCTTCATCATCAAAATGAACATAAATGCTGATATTGTTATTCTTAGCTGCTCACATATAAAACTAACACTCGTAATGCAAAGCACCCTATTTCAAAGTTGTATGTGAGTGGCCATACATTACCTACGGACACGTCTTCAGGTTCGTACAGAGAGGGGTGCAGGCGAATATGTTCTTATATTTGTAATAAAAGAGTGCATTAAAAGGATCCATACAATCAAACAAAAGCTAGAGTCATAATGAAAAAGAATCAATTGTTAAAACGAGAATGAAACATTACTTGCCTGTCTGCACTAGGTTTCTTTACCTGTTATAATGGTTTGTTCACAGACCTGGTATATGTAATCTGAAATTTTTAGCTAGAACGTCATAAATCCAACCGATGAAAGTAAACAGATCGGCTAGATTAGAAGTGTAAAAAAAACCCCACAAACTTTCCACTGCTAAACTCCATTTTGATTGTTAACGTATTCCATCAGTTATTCTGTATCTAACAGCTGGAATATGTATGCAATTTGACTAATTTCGATTTTTCTCAAAATGCTTCATTATAACGTTTTAGAGGGGTGCTAAATGGTACCTACTTTCATACATACATAGACACAGACACGCTGACGGACAGAGAGACAAGCAACGCTTAATTATAAGATTACCAACTTAAGTACATTATTAGTTTGCAAAACCAGTTCATGGCATAGCTTCTTAGCCATGCAATATGGTCTGATCTAAATAGTAAAAGTAACTTGGTGGATTTTACTTCATACTATACTGGAAGCGATCTAAACACAAATCCCAGCAACTATATATTCATTTAGTGAATTTCTCGTTAAAATGTATAATATATGAACCTTTTTCACGACATTTGTTGGTAATTAAGTATGATAACTTTGGGGGAAAATATTATTAAATCTACATTAAAGCTAGTCCCTTACATATGATTACAGATTTTATGAATGAATTTCCGTGAACTTTATCGGGTATTGTGGTAACCGTCGCAAACCATTGGTTAAGCGTATGGTCGAGGCGACATCAGATTTGTCTGATACAATAAATGCATGCGCTCAGGTTTATCTAGTTTTGACATAATTGTACTTTGATCTATCTAAAACCCTGCGTTGACCCCACCCATTATCTTAACATAGGCCAGGTTTTCTAGATTTCGTGTGATTCATAACTGATAGTATTCATTCAATATAGCCATAAGTATCTCTGTTTTCGAAATAGTTCAGATACAACTCGTTAAATGATACATGTCAAAATTCGTTTTAATAATCTAGACACATATGTCTCAATGGCTAACGTACGTAAAATGACAATGAAGTCTACAAAAAAATATTATGAAAATAAAGATGGCACTTTGACATAAACTCCTGTAAAATCTGGATCAAAGTTAGTCAACAAAATATCTGGTCTTCATAAATAAAGGTATAAAAGTTATACGAATTTAAATATTTTTTCAGGGGTGGTAACTCATCGCAAACCTGTTACATTTACTTGAGTTTAATGGTATCACAGATGGGGAAAACAGATAAAAATATTTTCCATATCCTGTAACAACACTCACGACACTTTCCTTTTCTAATATTTGCAGTAAAGTAGATCTGAATTAGCATTTATCTTC
Source organism: Margaritifera margaritifera (assembly GCA_029931535.1). Taxonomy (NCBI): domain Eukaryota; kingdom Metazoa; phylum Mollusca; class Bivalvia; order Unionida; family Margaritiferidae; genus Margaritifera; species Margaritifera margaritifera. The sequence goes on along the minus strand of JAQPZY010001389.1, from coordinate 2,424,508 downwards.
ATATAAACATATTTGTAAAGAAGAACGAATAGAAGCTATTTATATTACTTGTAAAATGGAAGTTAGAATTTAGTTTTATATTTGAAGAAACCCCCCCCCAAAAAAAACAACAAAAAACTAATGTTTCTATTGAAAGATAAATATCTCCAATTTTATATATATTCTTTGCAAACACAACATTTCAAAAGCGTCACGTAACATACGAATACGGTTCAATAGATAATAAGCTGAAATTTGTAGAACTTTAAATTTCATTTCATCATTTCAATTGCAATTTCAATGCTGCTACAATTTTCCCAATAACTACGCAAATGGGTAGCACAATCTTGCACGCAATTGTATTAAAATAAACATTTATATTTTTTATAAGAGATTGTTTAGCTCCTTTTTGCAAAAAAAATAAGTAAATATGTAATCTCGTCTATGACATCAACAGGACATATGGAAAACACACGTTATCTCCCCTGCAACTGAACTTAAATATCTCGTAAAGTTCTCAAACGATTTAAATGAAAATCTTACTATTGTTTATGATAATATATCGTGTTTATGCTGTTTAAAATATTTTAAATTTTTTTTTTATTTTGTTTATTTCTAGACGCTTGTGTCACCATAAAACGTACATGTATTATATAAGTATATATGTATATATTGTACATGTACGTATGGATGGATCGATCGATGGATGAATAAATATATGTATGTGTGTAATGGCATGTTGAAGTTCGGTAGGGATGGAAGCCTTGAATGTTCTTAAGAAAGAGTTTAATATCGCAACGAACTAGCTGGATCGTATTCCGACACAATGTTCCGAACGTTTCTACTTTTCAGAAAATTAACTGACACAATTGCATTTTTTGTCTTAGTTCTTCTTTTATGACAAATTTATCAATCTCTGATTTAGATGGATAGAGCACGGGTCTCAAAAACCCTTGCTGGTAAGAATCGACCAAATGTGTCTGTAACAAATATTCATTAGTTAGTTATATTATTCACTTTGGCCCCTTAGTCAAACCCTTTACGCGACAAATATTTGCCTTCTGTGCGTTGTATGTTTAAATGTGATAACATGAAGAAAAATTATAATGAGTGTCACGGAATTGTATAAATCCCTTTGATTTATTAAATACATGTACTCGGGTTTCGTTTTTCAGTGTAACAACGATACCCGAGAGTGAGTTATATATATTGTACAATATTTCGAAACAGTGAGTTCGGTTCACCCTATGCTGCACGTGCGAAATGCTTTCGATGGGAAAAACCGAATACATCAAGCGCAGGGACGATGTAGGGCTGCATCGTCTGTGTATAAATGCCTCACCGTAAGACTAAATCTTTACATTACGGAACGTCTTGTCAGTGAGCAGTCTACTTAAGGATTTGCACATCTTCAGCTGTAGACGTATGTAAATTATTTATCAATTTCTGATGTATATTTTCTATATAGCTTAGACTTGCGTAGTACAATGCAAATATTTTCTGTTCTTGTTTGTGACTTAATAAGAGCTTTATATTAGCAATATAAAGTGGCATTTTTAGGAAACGTTTAGTACCATAGGATTCTTATCGGACACGGGTAGGTTCACTTCCGAACTTGTTTATTGCTTTGTAATATTGTGCCGATAATGTAATTTGTATAACTTACCGTATATAACGTCATTACGTGTTATCGTATATGCCCGTGTCAATCATAATACACAGTGTTAGATATATTTTCAGCTGATCAGAGTCGACGAGGTCCCAGCTATAGAGCTGACAATAGAAGTTGACCATAGCAGCTGTAAAGCTAACCATAGTAGCCGTAGAGCTGAATTAACAGTGTGTTGCTTGAGTAGCAGGTGATCGGGCGTTGCTGACCGATTGGTGGGCGCTGATCGCTTGATTGACCAAGGAATTGAATGGTGGTCGGGGACTACCTGTAATGCTGACTGTTTGATTGACCAGTGTGACTGATAGCCAAGCGTGCCAGTGACGGAGTGTTTTGTGTTACTCCATACATGTGATTTTTTCAGATGTGGGCTAATTTTGGGGTTAGTGATACCAAGTGGTTTGGGATTGTACAGATATTTTGTGTGATATCTATCCCATTGTTTTCATCATTTTATTATTTGAATAAAATACCAGTATACATTTTTTACTATGAGTAAAGTACATCATTTTACTATTTGAGTAAAACACATCATTCTTTTCGTCGTCTGAAATTACTGTGAATCAGTAACATTTGTCTTTGTACTGTGTATTTATTTATTTGTATTCAAATTTGGGTTACATTATTAGGTTCGTGCGAATTATGTTAATTTGTCCAATATTTTGACCTTATACACGCACGTATTAATCATAACCCTTTTCCCATTCAAGTCATTCATCAATAAACATTGCATTTTGTATCACCATCAAAAGTGTTCTGTTGTAAATCCGAAATCCAACCCGGTTATCTTGTTACAATGAGATAGATGAATAGAAAAATCTCCGCTTTAAAACTAGTTTAAATGCGCATTGCCTAGAATAAAAAACTGGGTTCATGCAGTCGCCCCTCTATTTATCAGAACATTCTCGGTTGTATACATTAGGACTCTGTTGCATCTTCCACTGTGTTGAAGGTCAAGGAATAGAACTTTAACATCACTCGAACTCACTTGAAAATGTTTATGATCATACGATCATGTGAAACCTTTACCCCTCCCTCTTCTCGGAAAGGCACGGTATTAATTACAATGGGGGCGGTTCTCGGCTGGCAACAGATTTTGCTTGCAACAATTGCAACTGATTGCGGAAATAATCTTATTGATTATGCTTTTGGGGTATGATCTGGTGTTCTTAAAATCCCATTTTGAAAACAAAATTGCTTACGTAGGTCAACGTGACCTAGATAATGTGTTCTGAGAACAAGTGCCACAGCTCATATTTGCAAGACTTGCAAGTAATGATTAGCGGCCAACAGAAGTACGATTGATTTTAATCATTAAAGACAAAGTACAAGCAGTAGTGTGCATATATAAAAAAATATGTGTATGACCATCGGTCTGACTGTGCACCTTTTGAATATTGGTACAGACAGAGGAATATGGATAGACAAAGGAACAAAGGGAGATAATTAGAGGGAAACTGTTCAACATATCAGTGAACCGATTCCTTTTTCTCTTCTGTCGCTGTATCTACAGAGTATATAATTATCAAGTGACTTTGCACTGTATATGCTCATTAGAGCACTTTCGTTCTCAAATCTTCATTGTCGGAGGTGTATACATGTTGCACGATGTCAAGCTCTTCAATTTCAGAGGTAAGTTCATTTTATAGGTTTTCCATAATCCCATAATGCCTAAATACAACGTTTGGTCAAACAGCCCATTTCCCTAACCCGTGTGTTACGACTCTATGGTCTAAGAAAAATGTAACAGAAAGAAAGTGAAACCAACAAATCATGTAAAAATCAACAAGCAATTTATTACTAGATAATTAAAATGAAAAATCAAAAAGTCACTTACAGTAATGTGTTTTGAAATCCTAATAATCCAATAAGAATGATTGTTCTAATCACAAGTCCTAAATATAGAATGTTCCGAATTCACGGCTGTGTCCTTGAATGTTATGATGTGCTAATGGTCTCCAAAGTCCTGATGTACTAGAAATCTTGATGTGCTGAAGTCAAAAGGAAGTATTCCAAAATCTCTGAATAAGTTCACATAAATTTAAAAATTGTCAATTAAAAATCCAAAATCCAAAAGTTTATGAGCACTGTTATAATCCAATGAATATTTAAAATAATTCCTCTCTTAGAATTTGGAATGAATTTTCACAACTGTAATAGCTCTTTACAAGACTGATGGTAATGTCAAAACTGAAAAAAATGTCCACCAAACATGGTATATATAAAGATTGGTCACATGACAGAATGTTCTAGAATGTGAGTCATCTTAATGGAATTTTTACTTGTAAACAACAATCAACCTTGACCTTCAAATTGAGAAAACATATTGATCAAAACAACCTAATTCAAGGACACTAGTTAAACATGTTTTTCCTGATAACATTAAGATTTAAGCAAATATTAAAGTGAAGAAACATTTATAATTTCCTAAAATATTTATAATATTATATAAACATCATACATAACACGTGGCTGACTGGAACTGTGCTTAAAGCTGTCAGAACGTTATATACTTTAATACCAATCATACCGTTCCCTCCGACCACGATGCTCTGTTTGTATGATTTAGTAAGCTACATATATACAAGATAATTGATACCTTGCATAGGTGAATTGTTATCATTTAAAATTATATCGACTGCCACGTTTTAAACATATCATTCGAGTGTCAACACTGCGGGTCATTCGATATTAGTGACTCAAAGAGAACATAAGAAGAGGTGAACTATTTGAATTACTTTCAGGCCACTGACAAAAGCCCAATGAGAGATAATTTGACGAGATCTCAAGGTTTTTTGTTGTTATTGTTTTGTTTTTATTTTTTAAAAACTTAAATTTATTTTATTATCTTAGTCTATCCCTTGACTGATCAATTCAACGGAACACCCATGTATCTCTCTCTCTATCTCTCTCTCTCTTTATCTATCTATCTATCTATCTATCTATCTATCTATCTATCTATCTATCTATCTATCTATCTATCTCACCCGTCTGATTTGTCGTCTTTTAAAGCAACCCGGCGACTTCAAATATCTTAAATGACTTCTTCAATGTGTCTATCGTATGCTCGATCTGAATCAGCTTACTATCGTGCTTATATTGGTGTTGCTGATGTTGTTATTTGTATCGTAATTTTGGTTACTGGTGATGGTAATACATTTAGATGATAATAATGTCGGCGGTGATGTTAAAGATGATATTCTTAATGATGATATTGATGATGTATCTAATGTTGCACTTTCTGTTTTCTTAAAGCATCACATGCTAATAATACAATTATGTTTTCATATAGAGAAAGTGACAGAGAAATCAGGAAAAATCAATGTTTTCTAGCTACATATGCTATTAGACATACAACCATTACAAGTTTTGTAAATTTGGTGCTTTCTTTTGTGTTTGTCATTTATCTGTTTTGCAATTGCCTTTGACAAAATGTCAATGAGAACTGAGGCACATAGGCTAGTTAAAACTATTTTGAACTGTTTTTGTCTTTTTTTAATCTTTATCAATCCCTGAAAAATGCAATTTCTACCTGAAAGGAATGTTATTTAAGAAATTTGTATTCATTATATATATATATATATATATATATATATATATATATATATATATATATATATATATATATATATATATATATAAACATCACATAATTATCAAAATCAAGACCCTTATGAAGCGCTTTACATTAAGAAGAAAACATATACACACATTTCACCCACCCCTCCCTCCCTCTCTCTCTCTCTCTCTCTCTTTCTCTCTCTCTCTCTCTCTCCTTAAAGAAAATGTGGTTGATATATGCTGCTTTAGATATTACTACAAGTTACTAAATCTCTGTCGTCTCTAATAGTATGTGATTTGTTTAAAAATTTTGACTCCAATTGTTTACAAAATTTTATTATAATGGTGGTACGTTGTAAATTATATAGAAGGTGGGCTCAAGGCAGAGATTCAGTCTATTGCAATGTGTTTATACAATCTGTTTATAAGTGGAGCATACTGTGGATAATGCAGATAAGTAGGAAATTAATTGCTTGGAAAAAAGGAGACCACGCAACAAAACTCTCAGCTGAAATTGACGGATCTGAAATACGTAGTAATTGGTGTCTTTCAAATTTACGTCGTATAGAATTTATGGCGGTAGTGCTGCGACCCTGATGATGTTGATGATGGCAACAACGACGAGAACGTGTAGAAGGAGAATCAAGATAAACAGATCTCCAATAGCATTCATCTCCAGATAAACCTATTTGTAAATGAGAAGAAATTAAAATTATTGATATTACTTGTACTACGAAAGTTTCAATGCTGCTAGAATAATTCAAATAACGACACAGGTTTGTAACATTGTCTTCGACATCTTTCTACTTTGAAATTATCATTAATATATATTATAAGAGATGGTTTAACTTCTTTTGCAAACCATCTGTAATCTCGTCTATAAGGTCAAAAGGATTTATGAATATTAATGATTTTGACACAATATATCTCCCCTAAAACTATTTAAACTTAAATTTCTTGAATAGTTCTCAACCAATTTCGGTGAATATTTTACTGTTGTTGACGATACGATATTCTCGTTATTTTAATTATATTTATTTCTTAACTTCAGTGTCATCTTAACACTTACATGTTTTTATGTATGGATGGATGAATGGATCGATTAATATAGGTATGTATGTAATTGCATGTAAAAGGGTGGAGAGATGGAACATTTCAAGGTCTTAAGAAAGAGTGAGATATCACAACAACATGGCTATATTGAATTTGGATATGAGATTGTGAACATGGCTACTTTTCAGAAAATTGACTGACACAGTTGCAGTTTTGTCTTGCAGTTTTGGTTCTTCTATTTATGGTAAATGTGTCAATCTGCGATTTAGATGGATAGCACGCTGGTCTCAAAGACCTTGCAGATAGGAATCAACTAAATGTCTGTTTTAAAATGTTCATCAGATAGTCATATACTAATTAGTTCTGTTATTCACTTTGGTCCCCTAGTCAATCCCTTTACGTTGCAAATATTTGCCTTGTGTGTTCATATATTTAGCTGCAATAAAATGAAGGGAAAATAATAGAGAGTTTAATACAAAAATCTCAGATTAAAAATAATTTTCCATGCGGTTTGCCTTGAATAAAAGCTGGACTCATGCAGTTGTCAATCCGTCTATGAGAACATGCTCGGGTGCATAAATTAGGACTGTGGTGCATCTTCCACTGATTAGAGGTGAAGGATTTTAATTCTGACACCTCTTAAATACACTTGCAAATGTTCACAATCATGAAAAATCTTTACCCCTGCCTCTCCCGGCACGGTATAAAGTAGATTAAGGTGGTGATGCGTGTCTGGCAACACAGACTTACTACGTAAAGCTCGTAAAGCTTTTTTTTTACTCTCGTAAAGCTTTTCTCCACTACCCCCACCTCTCTCTCTCTCTCTCTCTCTCTTCTTCTTCTTCTTCTTCTTCTTCGCGCAAGCATTATTATTGATTATGCTCTACGGTATGGTATGGTGTTTGAAGAATCGCATATTGAAAAAATAACATTGCGCCAATACGATAATACATCTCTGTGCGTATGGCAACGTGATCTGAAAGCGACTGCCACAATTCAAATTCACACTAATTGCTTGCAATAATAAACGGTCTACATAAGTAAAACTAATTTTGATAACAGTAGACAAAGTTAAAATGGATTGTGTACATAAACACAGAATATCTTTGTGCCTATTGGTCCGTCTGTACACTTTTTTGGTATATAATATTTGCTTTATTGGTGCAGAGAGAGGGACAGGGGGGAAGAGAGATTGACTTATATCCTTTTATTCCTCTACTTTCTGAAGATTTTAAGATAATTTTAAAAAATGCAATGTAATGCATAGAGGCATTACACTTGAACTATATGTATTGTGCAGGCATTTATTGCAGTTACTTGCTTTGAGTTCCCATCAACTGAGATGATGTTTTCTTTTGAATCATGTAATCTCCATCAGACATATTTGTATCTGTATTTAGTTCTTAGCTCGCCAATTTATAAAATCATTTAAGTTCTGAAGCCATGACGTTTTAAAATTCTACACAACAAAAATAGTTAATATACTACTAGCTTTGCAGTTCAATACAATTATTTCTTGCATTATATTCTGTGAAAGTTCTCTGATCAATCGAATATATAATATCCTTTACCTTAATGAAATACTTGGTAGATAGTCTTATCACATTTATCCATTAATCGAGTTCCAACTGTTCTGAAATATCGTTTAAACCACCAAGTAGCATAATCAGTATATTATAATCTAACTGATCAAAGAAATCACAGTAAATCTGTGGAGGCATGTATGAAAATAGATTCTCCATCAAATGGTTTCTGTCGTCAAAGGTTGAGAGACAATTCATTGAAATGTGTAAAATATTGTCATCACTTGTTTTCCCAAATAGGGGACACAGTCCAAATCTTGCTTTCATTCCTCTAATACGAATTAATGTAGCATACTCCATTTTTCTGCTTGAATCAATGTAAGCGAGTTTTCATAAATGGTGCATTTTTAATCCTGGATTAATTTTTTTAAATCGACCGAATCCCTCCCATAGATTGCTGATACTCATTTCATGTTTTCACTCCTCGAATACCTGTATTATTCTCACAATTAACTTTGTCCATGTTAATTTGTCTGGAAACCTTCCAATGAAAATAAAGTCCTTGAGACAATCTTCTAAATCATACTTTTTGAGTACAGTATAGATATCATATAAAAAAGAATTATAACTATGTTTGGGGTCAAAAATCAAATTGCCAACAATCCAGAGGAAAATCTTTTTAGCAGTTAAGTTTACCGAGTTTTTGCTTATCTATGCGAGCTTCCATTGAAAGCATTCCCAAGCATGCTGTAGTTAATCCTATCGGGGACCTTTGAGGGAAACCTTGTACTCTCCGGACAAAATATCGTTGTATTTTCTCCAGTGTTTCAATACCCTAATATGTCATACTGAACCAGAGTTCTGAGCCATATAAACCACATGGCAATATAACTCTTTCCCACTTTCACAGAAAGTATACGGTCCATTTCATTTGTATTTAATCCAATTGAATATAGTGAGCTTATTAAACGTTTAGCTTTATCGCAAAAATAGTCTACGCGATCATTAATTTTCATTGACGGGGAAAAATAACTCCTGCATGTTTCACTTTTTTTGTTCTAGGAACATCCTTTAATCCCAGAGTAATTCCATTTGATAAATACACTTTTTGTTTCCACTGGCTATCGTCCAACTACTCTTGCTAGGATTATATTTCAATTTCCACTTCTGTGTATATTGATAAGATGTATTCACGAGTATCTGTAATCCATTCAGCGTAGAACTTAGAAGAGTAGTATCGTCTGCTAATAGCACGCCAGCTATGCTCATCTGACCCATTGTTAAACCGCAATTAGTCGGCATTGAATAGGTCATTTATGTACACGAGAAAAAGAAAAGAGGACATTACACACCCTTGACCATCTCCCCTTCGTAACGGAAATGTGTTTGATATACGTCCTCTGCACGATACACATGCACTTGATTGTGTGCAGGAATGGGCGATTATTTTCCAGATTTGTGCATTAATTCCCAAATATTAAATTTTTTTCAATATTCCACAATACCACAGTCTATCGAATGTCTTTTAGTTGTCCAGAAAAAACAGCATATACATTAGAGTTATGATTTATATAGAACATCAGATATTCTTGAAGGGTGAATGCAGCAAAGATGTCCAAATTCTTTTAAATTCTGGTCATCAACATTTTTTCAAACAGCTTTCCCAGACAAGATGTCAATGTTATACCACGATAATTCACCAGATCCATTTTATCTTTACCATTTTGTTTATATATAAGTAGAATCATTCCACATCTATATACATTAGGTAAATACTCAGACTGGATCATATAATTAACAAGAGCAGTTAGATGTCTGATTAGGTACTTTCCATCCTTTTAATGGTCGTTTGACACGGACTCAATACCTGGTGATTTGTTTATTTCTAAAGACTGGATATGCTGCAATACCTCCTCCTCTTTGATAGTATCATAATTTATGTTGTCAGTCTCTAATTTGATTTTGTTCCTACATCTTCTTCACTTTCTCACACTTAATATATTCCATATCTGTTGTATCGCTTAATTCAGGAAAATACAGTTTCCGTAAATTGACACATTTAAACGAATTATTTGATTCTACTCCACGAAATACAATATTACTGTAATCTGATTTATCTTTTCTACTTTACCTTATGACTGTGTAGAATTCGTCCATTCTCAGTTCTGCACTCTTTCTTGTTTCTTCAAATAAGCAATCTTTATATAATATAATTTTCTAAACGAAATAGGAAAAAATGCCAAATTATTTGTGCTCTCGTTGCAAAAACTCTATACAAGTTTTATGGCATATTTTATGATAGTGTCCGAAAACAGAATCAATCTTGACCAAGTTTATAGAATGGATAAAGAGTGGGTGCAATCATCTCCACAACATTTATCTATCACATAGAAAAAACTTCTGTTTGGCATTCCATACAAAGAAAAGCTGATGAAATGATTAATTTATTTACATTAAAGTTGAAATTATATATGTATAACTGCAGATTTAATAATGAATTACCAAATATGTCTCATTTTAAGAAAGAACTGAAATTACACTTTCTGTCAGAAAATTGTTCTGCATACACAAACTGTAGATAGGAAAATTTTCATACAAATTGGCAACCCTCCAAAAAGATTTTTTAAAACTGAATATTAATTTATCTCTATTGACCATTCCATCCCTAATAAGATATACGTTGATTCGATTGGGTGCATTATTAGGTTAAGTTTACATGTCTATATACAATGATGCTTCTCTGGATCGGCCCACCTGTTATACTGTTAGACTGTTCATACATAGATACAATGCCCAGATCCTAGCCACTCATATTGTCCCAGCAATTTCCGGTCCGGGGAGGTTTCACTGTAATAATTAATATGTTTATATGTCCATAAATACAAGTTTGTGTATAGGTATACGCGTATTTGTATTTATGAGCGTGTATGCTTGTATGTATGCATGTTTGTAGGTATGTGTGTGTATGGGTATTTTTATGTACGTAATTGTATATATGAATGTATGTTGATAAATATGTATGCAACTTATCTCTCTTAGCTCTCTCTCTCTCTCTCTCTCTCTCTCTCTCTTCCAAAACCTTTGGACACATTTATACTAGTTATGCTTTAAGCTAGTAAGTTTGATCCACTGCTTATCAATATCTTATATTTATATTTATATTTACTCATAAAAACTTCACGGTGAGTCCAAGGTCCCCACACTTGGCATCGTAAATGTGTCTGGGGTAATAAAAATAATAATGTAATTTATCACCATTGTAGAAGAAACCAATAGAGGAGAAAAGCTACAAAACCATTAATACCTAAGTTACTGAGAACGTTAAATAACAAATAAAATACGTCATTCATTTTCGTAAGTTAAAGTTGTACGCTTAGTTAAACTTCAAACTGACAAAGCTACATATAACTACATATTTTTATCAATAACCACGGTTAACATCTCGCATTGAACTGAACACCGCTCTGAGAACAAAATCTAGCAAAGACTTTGAATAATACTTCTCTAAACTCAAAACAAGTATGCGCTTGGTAAACAGACGAAGATTCAGTACATGAAAACTGGGCTTAAAATATGTGCTGACAAAAAACTTTTCGCATGAGTAAACGATTAATCATTTGCAAAGAGAACGATCACAGACAAAGATTTGGTGTCAGTCAGTTTGAAAAATAAATTAATATGACAAAGCCTGTTTATTGATGCTTTACAGTATTAGAACTATCGAAGTGGTTGTTGTACGCATTCTACTACAACAAGGAAGCAAACTACATGGTGATAACATGAACATGTAAATGACAAATCCAGATTCGATATGTATTCATATAGAGACATAAAATTTGTACACAACGCAAGTGATTACAAGAAAAATAATTTTTTTTTATATATTTGATAAGGAGATATTAAAATGTATCAGTGGGAGAAAATTGACATCGCCTCAGTGGCAATACCACTTTTATCGCCATGGTCGTGATATCACTTTTGGAACTGGTTTCTTTTCCGATTTGAGAAATATATCTTCCCATGTGTATGTTATTCAAGCATGTACTTCCATATTTAGGCCTATTGTATTTTCCTTATTCACCCCCACGTCTCTCTCTCTCTCTCTCTCTCTCTCTCTCTCTCTCTCTCTCTCTCTCTCTCTCTCTCTCTCTCCATCGGGATACATAGATCTTAAAATATATCAAGCCTGTAGTATACATTTATGTAATCAATGAGCAGGTGCCATCAAACAATATCTGAAAATGAACTACAAAAAAGAAAAAGTAGGCTTCAAGAATGAACTTTTTTAAAAAAAATAGTTTTCCACATGAATCGTGCAAATCGTTAGTGACTAAACGTGCATGACCTGTTATTATTTTATGTCCTGTGTCACCCGTACAGTAAATGTTACACTCTACGACAAACGGTACAAGTTTTAAGGGAAAACCGTTCGGCTAAATATAGTAATAAAATTGTTTAAGTAGCGATTTCAACTCTCATCCTAATCATAATCGAGTTTGAACACGATATAGAAATAGGCGACAGATGAGTGTTGATTGCAAACCGAAATCAGGTGATAATCGAAATGTGGGTGTAGTGTCAATTATCGAACTAGACCGCAAGCTTGTTAAGACCACACAATTTACGTTTGAATGCGGAAATGAACAAAATATAGAACCACAGTCCTCATAATGTAAATTCAACGTTCATTAAAATCTTTTGTTCAAAAATGTTACGTTCTGAAGTTTGTCGGATACAACCGCTCTGTGATGTTTCTACAGTACCCGAATCCCTAACAATGTTCACTATTTCAATCCGCGCAGAAATGTGTTATCGAAAACCAAAACATAGTAATTTTCGTATGTAAAAGGTCACTAATTTCAGAAAGTACACAATTTTATGCATTATGTGTAGGAGCTAAATTTTTAAAGAGCCACTGTCCTAGAATTATTGTAAAATTTCGGAACTACTGTTTATTGATCTGGTAATGTAGCCATTACTAGATTTGTCGAAAACGTAAAGAATATTCTGTAAAGGCATACCTAAATATGTGGTCCATAAAGAATATTAAATTCAACATGTACTACTCTTACCTTTTTAATGAAACTATACATCAGCAACAGGCGAATTTGATCAGATAATATAATAATAATTAAATAATTTTATATATATATATATATATATATATATATATATATATACATATATGTATATATATATATATATGTGTGTGTGTGTGTGTAATATTATGGTAAATCAGGTAGGATTAAGTTGCTATGAAGACAAGAGATATTTAATTGTTAACATAAACACACTTCCTTATGTTTATTCTTTTAATCAAAGGGATATTCTGACCTCATGAAAAGTTTATTTAATTTGTTTTGTTTCACCTTATCGTCTATCTCCTCTGTAATAATCACTGGTACCACAATGTAATCCTCCAACATATTTTCCATCGACTTCTTATCTTTGGTATTAAGAACCAATGGAGAGCTGACAATACATAGCAGGTTATCGGTGGCATAGTTGTAAATTTGCACCATCACTCACATAGATAGTCCGTAATGTTTACTAATGAATACTCACTTGGTTAGATTAGTTGTCTTCTTCTTTTCATCATCTACGTTGGCACAGTCGTCTATCAAAAGGAAATTAGTGTACTAGTAAACACTAATTCGTAATTCTAATCATTAGTCTAACTTATTATCAGGATCCGTTACAATTACATTGTTGTCTTTAACAATACCAGTTTCTGCTGTACGCCATGTTGTACATAAACATTGGACAGATGATGGCAACATAGTCAAAGAAGTTCCTACATTCCCTTTCAATCAAATTTGTTGCTTAATCAAATTCGGAGCAAACGTTTCCAAAATTTGTATAACCACATATAATCTTTTCATAAGGTTCTTTTAGGTACATCATTTACACATCGTTTATCAGATAAAACTTATGTGTGGGTATCTAATACGATGTTAGTAACTCTATATGTCGTAAAGGACGTAGAAGAACTCATATTGATGTTAGCCCTGTAGTAGTAAAATAATTCCTCCCATATTAATTGATTTGATTTGTGATGGCGGGTTTCACAGATGCGACAAATTCATACATGGAAAATATATTGTCCAAAAAGGGATAGTTCATCGCTTGATCATCCTGTCAGATTTTCACAGAATTAGCAAATAGTTTAAATATTTCCACAACCAGACCAACGTTTGTTTTCTATTTATTTCATTGCCTTTTGACTTATTAAGTATCTTCTACACAGATGTGTAGTTCTTTGTGTTATATTTATCTTTTATCGTTATTTTTTATCCTTTCTGTCATGTTATTCCTTTTCACTGCATCCATAATGTCCTTCATTATTTGATCTAGACATTGTTTGGATAATTCATATCTTATTACATTTTCCAGAGGGACCAATTTGTTGTTGACTTGTGATGTTTTTGAGATGTTATTCAGCGTTAGTCTTTCTTCCTTCCTTGTCCATATTTTCCACATACTTTTATACATGTTTGCTTAACTGCACCATTTATATGTCACACTCAACGAAAATACACTTATCTAACAGCTTCAAATGTTATTTATCCATTCATTAAAACAATCTTTATTTAAAACAGCATAGATTATGTTTGCGTGCCTTAAACGTTAATCAAAACATCTGAAACAAACATAAATTATGTATCATTTCCAATTTATTTTCCGTTTATCTGCACGTAAATATCTTGTTGAACGTTATCTAATGTATGACATGTACCATGTAATCTATTATTATGCGTGCTTCTCAATTCAAACCAGATGAAATTTGTATGAAAACTACATTGACACTTACGATACAGTTCCTTGTGCTTGTTTTGTTTGCTCTTCAAAGAAATATTTTTTTATTTCTGTAATCTGTCGTCTTAATTTGTAACTCTGAGAATAAAGCATGCTGGGTAATTTTTCCACATTAAAAATTATCTTTTATATTACTGGATTAAACAATTTTTATGCATCATCTTCTGAGTATACATTTGTTAATGTTGTATTAGCCGCCACGTCACAAATTCTCTCTCTGTGATGTAATCATAAACGTATGGAAGTTAATTCCTGTATTTGTCGTTCATGGATTAAGCCACTCAGTGTGAAGTAATTGTATCGTATTGGAGGCAAATATTTAAAAGTATGTAATTCTGGATACTACCTACTACCACTTTAGTGTCTTTTGTTAAAGCAATAGTACATCTGAAATCCTGAGGAAGAACAAAAGCATATAATGGACAATGATTCGTCAATATGTGGAAGTCATGTGATATTTTATTTGCGTCCGTTTACTGCAAACTGAAAATCATCTGTGCCAGCGCTGTGTATTGCACATGCCTCCTCTCAACTTTATCAATTTATCATTCATGATATCTTTCTTTATTATGTTTATTCTCACTGACACTGATAACAAACACATCTTTGCATATAATGACAATGTTGTAATCATTCAACTTGAAAAAAGCATAGCTACTACAAGAAACCATTATATTTGTAACAAGCATCTTCCCCAAATTGTGTATCACTGCGTTAATAACACCTATTTTCACCTTTACCTCAAAGAGATTAAAAATAAACCCAGTACAATCATGACTTTATGTTGATTGTTTATTTCCAATCCGATGTAAATATCAAGCAAATGAGTGTTAAAATCAGCCTAAATATACAAGTTGTTAAACGACGCATATAAACCTGTTGTATTGATTTTAATGGCATACTGCATTATTTACTAAAATATCCCTAAGTTGTATTCAGCAAAGTGTAATGGAGCATAGTACCTTTCGCATGTTACAGCCATTGATTGCAGACTTAAAAATATCTAGCAATCTATTTCTATCTTTATTTTCAATGCGAATACTATACCATTCAAATATATCTTTCCGAATAAAAATGTTCCCTTATTGTTCTCCATATAATTTATTACAATCCTAATACTCCTTGCCGGAAACAATATTGAAGCCATAAAGCAATATAGATCCCGATGTTAGCTGGTCTCCTCTTTAAGCTCATTTATTTTTTATTTTTTCTATTTCCTGCTTATTTCGCCAATATTAGCAGTATCTGCAAGACACTTTATATACACACACATATATATATATATATATATATATATATATATATATATATATATATATATGTGTGTGTGTGTTTAAATCAGCTTTGAATGTCTCTATATTTTTGTATGTTTCAGTTAAATCGATGCTACTACTTAATGCTTAGTTTTTTTTATCCATTTTTGTTTTGAATGCATTTTTTTCGTTATGAACGTTTGTTTTTATCATTTAAATCCTTTCTCATGAGTATAATCCTTTGGCTAATTCATCAGTTCTCTCTTGTACCACACCGATATTATTCATTCAATTATCGATCAACGTATTAATTTATATTTGTTTAGGATCGTTCAACTTTAGAATGTAACTTGTAAAACACTTGAAAGGTAACATCATTTATCCTTTTAATCTTATCACTCAGATCTCAACAAGGAAACAGACGTAACCAAAAAAAATTAATTTGAAAGAACTGTTGGAAAGAGTTGAATGTAAAAGAGCACAGGTAGTTCGATATTCAACAGATCTTGAGTGTATCTTTAAAGACTAGATTAAAAATAAAGAAATTCAAAAGTTAGAGAAACGTTACCATTTGGGTGAAAGGTTGAACAGATTGTTCAAAGACAAAGGTGTGACGATTGCCACGATTATTACAACTATTGCTACACTTATGTCAAATTTTGCTCTGTCGACATCAAAGTTGACAAAAATATTTAGAGGTAGGTGGATGAGAAATAAGCATTGGAGAGACTAATAGCGAGAAAGGTAGCACAGAGTCATTCGTGGATAAAGTCAAACAAGCCACCAAATATATTGCTAGCTATTTCTTCGAACTATTCAAAAAGTAAGCAACAATATCGCCTGGTATTATTGGCAGTGTTATAATCTCGTTTTAGAAGATAGCTGGACACGTTCTTTCTTTCTTGGCTGATCATGAACTATGCTTTTTCTATCTTGTTGTTTGCAGTTTGATCATAAGTGTTTTTTTTTTGTTCCATGATATTTATCTTGAAAAGCATACGCAGCTGCGATTACAATATTGTCACCAATTTTGTCGCCTTTTCATACATTCATTTTACTTACATTTCCTTCTGCCATTTCGTTATCTCTCTTTTGATGAATTGTTATAGACTGTTTATCAGGTACTGGAATTGTGCATTTACCACGTCGGTATTAATAGCAGTGTTTAGTTGATGTTCAAAACTATCTTACGACTTTTTCACGTCGTTGTTGTATGCAACAATGGTATTGATTCTCGTCACCCAATTACATGACAACAAAAATGTATCACCAGCAGCAACAACATACTCTAGTCCAACTTTAGATCTGAAATATATTGGCGGAATTTCATCGTAATGTTCCCATCTGAGTCACAACTTTGAATCCCTAAAATTAATTCCTCCATATTGTGTGCGTGTGTGTGTGTGTGTGTGTGTGTGTGTGTGTGTGTGTGTTGAACAGTGGAAACCGACCGTTATAGATATTTTGATATGAACTTGAGCACCTAAGTTCAATACCACATAACACCAGATACCCTGATTTAATTTTGCTATTCGTTCTTCTCTCAAGCCATGGCTGTCATATTTAGGTATCATTACACCAATTAAATGTTCCTTATATATTTTTGCATTTGAATGAAACGAATAGAGGTTTTGGTACTTGTGACTTTTCTGGAACCGGCCCAATCACACGTGTGAACTTGGTCATCCTTCGCGAGAGTGAAGAGGCTGAACTCAATAAATAATTTTTTTTCTGATTAGGCTTCATAGCTGGGGGTTTTTTCTTTGCCATATAAGAAGCATTCTTCAGTGGTTAGCAAATCTGAGAAAACATATTCATGATTTTCTATGAGACTACAATAGAGTGCAATCACAGATGACTGGCTCAATAAGTAACATTTTGAACAGATGAGAAAGGAGCACCTATTTCATAAATTTTTTCAGTATTTGTGGTGACAGTGATGCATAGCTGCAAAGTTTGGTTGCATTTGCTATAGGGTACATTTTATGTTACAAGACAGAGGTAATAATGGAGTGTCGTTTGATGCAATTAGTGATAATGTAAGGTTGAAACATAAGGACTCA
Organism: Margaritifera margaritifera; assembly: GCA_029931535.1. Classification (NCBI taxonomy): domain Eukaryota; kingdom Metazoa; phylum Mollusca; class Bivalvia; order Unionida; family Margaritiferidae; genus Margaritifera; species Margaritifera margaritifera. The sequence continues at coordinate 2,406,591 of JAQPZY010001389.1, read as the reverse complement.
CCTGCCATATTCATAGACAAATGGGGATCCTTTGACATTGTTGAGCTAGTTAGAAAACATTTTTCAATATACAACATTATTTTATTTGTAAAGACCATGCTTGTTAAATTATGACATACATTTAAAAGATTAAAAGAAACAAAAGAATGAAATAAATGTCACAATTTGTGGCCACAATATCCCACCAAGTTCTTGCTTCGGGAGAAAGTGCTCCCATAAAGTCTAAAATGGTACATCAAATCTCTTTATACATGAATCTGGAGAACGTATATCACTTTTGCGTACATAAGGTAAAAACAGAAGATTCATGTGCCATTTCAGAAATACAAAACTGCATAGAAATTATTTGCCTTAATATTGGCATACACATTTTGGGATCAAAAGAGTGCCGTAAACTCATCTGTATGTTGATGTCCAATCGTTTGAAGATCTTCAAACTTATGAGAATGGTGAATTTTAGAATGGTATGCCTTCAGGGTCAAAACTTTATTATAGTCCTCACAACTGACCAGAGCTGGTGCGCGAAGATATATCTTATCATTGTCCTCTCTATCATCTTGAGTGGACAAATAAACTATTTTCTATAAAAGCAAAATAGTAAAATTAATGTCAGCGTTTGTAATTCTTGTCAAGAGAGAATAAGCATTATTCCAGTTAATATGGCAGTACGTAAACAATTATCATGGTCTCATGAAACTGGAAGATTTGAACCACCAGCATCTCTTCTATAAGCACTGTAGCCGAAACACACATTAGAGTAGTGTCAAAGAAATTCAAGTTATGCTACCAAGTGACAAATCATTGTGTATGGTAGGTGCATTTATAACAAAGTAATCTTGTCGAAATCAGACGTTTCCAGTCTGTGTAATATATATATATATATATATATATATATATATATATATATATATATATATATATATATATATATATATCAGCATTTGCATTCTTCAAATATGCTCCCAATAACTTATTTATTTATTTATATCAATTGCGTACATTCAATAATCAGCTACGAAAGCATATATGATGATTGATGATATGATTATCACTACACTAAATAACTAAATAAATTGATAATATATTTTCTTCATTTTTGTACCTGTTTGATGACATCCAGTGTATTAGTTTTAAGTTCAGATGCATCAAGACCATTTTATGTATGCGAAACAATATGCAAAAGGGTCATAAATTCGTATTTTCCAAATTGGATATGCGCTACTATGACGAAAGCAGTCACATTTTGTTTGCATGCTTGCTGATTTTTTTTATATTTTAATTTATTGCCATAACTTAAACATTTAAACATCTCTTACTTTATTTTTAGACTCTCCCTCTTCTATATCCCCTTATCACTGTGCGAGAATCGTCCTAGTGGTAATCCTACACAACAAAAGAATATTGACGTGACTAGTAATCCTACACAACAAAAGAAGATTGAGGTGACAAATTGTATCAGTAATTATTAAGATCATATCAGCGAATTATGAGTGTAGTTCGTTGATTCGGAAAGGCTGCATCGTCTCGAGTCATTATGTCATATCAGAGGATCTTGATGACAGTGCGATTTATAGTTCAAAACTGGTAAATAATCTGGTTAGCTTTTTGAGCTCTGTTGCAGACAACTGGTAGGTGATTTGGTTAACATTTGAACGCCGTGGCAGAAAATCTTGTAACTCTGTTGCTGATATTTTTGAAACTGATACATATTTCTTTGAATAATATGTGTTTGGTTCCTATGCCAATGCTTACTCGTAGTATACTGAAACATATAAAAGGAGTTCCTTTCCAGCTGAGAATGCAGCTGTAGTCATGTGCTTTCATCCAAAAGTAGGTCCAGATTTTTAACTATCATAATACGGGATGAGAAATATGCTAAATGCTGATATCAGAGTGCCGAAAAACGATTAAAATGGACTTTGTATCATTTATAGGTATATAACAAATATTAAAAGATTAAGTGTTTAAACAATTCTCTGGCATAGTTGTGGAGAATGCCAGTACACGTGAAAAATGTTTATGGATACGTTATAATTAGCCGATATTAAAAAAATCTGAAATCAAATTTAAATATATTTAAAACTACGAAAGAGTGCTGATTTACTCATAAGCGACATCGGTTTATGGGAAGTAACAAAGGTCTTCATTAGTATTAATTAAAACTTTTACTTTATTTTTCATTATCATAGTTTACAATGTTTTTCAACGATTCCAGTTATGAAAACATATTTGCACTTTCTAGCAAGACCTTTGGCAACGTTTTTAAGGCATTCGGCGGCCAAACATTTTCATTTATGCAGAAAACAAGTATACCTAGTGAAGGCTTAATGCATATTTGCCTCTAGCCAATCATTCCACAGTTGAAAGTATTACAAATATAGATATTCTAGAGAATTTGGTTATAAGGCAGAACAAAACACGAAGTCAAATCATTGACACTACTTATTTTTATGTTCATGTTTGAAAATTTCATAGGTATATCATAAATATTAAAAGATTAAGTGTTTATAAAATTATCTGGCATCATATATTTTGAATTCATTATTTGTCTTCTTTTTCTCGTGATGTGAATTGAAACTTGTCATGAATCTTGCTAAATAAATCCACAGAATCCAATGCATTGTGAATAAACAAATCCGGTCATAACAGTTAATCCAATGCATTGTGAATAAATAAATCCGGTCATAACAGTTAATCCAATGCATTGTGAATAAACAAATCCGGTCATAACAGTTAATCCAATGTATTGTGAATAAACAAATCCGGTCATAACAGTTAATAATGTTTCCAAGTTTTTAGCCAGTATTACAACTTCATGGTAACGGTAGTATGAAATATCATTGCAAAACGCCGACATCTATATCTATCTGGAAAAGTATTTCCTAAAAATATGTCCGAGAATCGTGTGCGAATTTTACACTATCTTCATGTAATTGTCTATTAAATGCATTCTTGTCAATAAATCTTGGAATTCAATCCAATACATGTATTCGTGGTGCATCACATGTCTTGAATCGACTTGTACTTCCAATATATGAAAATGTTACACAAGCGAGATAACTCCTACTGTTCAATCCCTATTTACAAATTGAGTTATGGTATTGGTTGGTTGGTTGGTCCTTAACGGCACATCAACACAAAAACTGTTATATCATGCAGAGGCAATCAGAGTAAAAGTACATAATAATAATAATAATAATAATAATAATAATAATAATAATAATAATAATAATAATAATATCTTTATTTTAAGTGGATAACATATTGAACATTAAAGCTAATCCATATGGCGTTAAAAATGTATACAAAGTACATGCGTATATATGTCACATATTATTGGTTTGGTGAGATAAAGTAGATAATCAGGTACAGGGCCATGGAGTTTTTGTACATCATGCAACCTTTCTGCAATGCAACATGTTCACAAAATAGTAACCAATTTAATATCGAAAACATTTCAGACGATGGTGTGAAAATATTCGTTTTTAGAATTATTCGAGCCCATGAACACATCACGGTAGCCGTCCTGGCATGTTTTGATAAGGGTTCAAACCATCACCCTTTCGGTCGCGAATTCAGCAATCTAACATTGAGCCACGCGACTCCGTCTGGGTAAATATTAAAGATATGCAATGATGTGAGAGAATACAAAAATACGAGAAAGCAAAGAGAAATCATGAATGTATCAGTTTTTTAAAAAACTTACTTAAACTTAAATAAAGCCAATTAGGAGTTTATTCAAAATGTACAACACGTTTTTAACAAAAATAAAATAATCATCTACTTTATACAAAATTGATAAAGTTATCACATTAAATGTACGAAAATATAAGTATTTAAGGGTATATGTAGTACTTTCATTTTTACGAATTTCGTCGTAATTTTATGTACAATTGAAAATGTAACCAAATGTTTAAGCACTCTGCGTACTAGGAATAAATTGAACATTTATTCCACGTCTATCATAAACATGCTGCATCAGGAATTCAATCATAAATCAAAGTGAATATTTATGGTAATTTATGCGTTATTAATTATTTCCCACGCACACATTTTCAATTCCCCACGCACGAATAAATAACAAATCTCGGCAGCACAGCTCACAGAGTGATATTTAATAGAAATTGTGGGCATATAAACGTTAACAGAAGAAAGTCTAGTATTCTCCAAAAAGTACAAAATTCTCTCTCTCCCTCTCTCTCTCTCTCTCTCTCTCTCTCTCTCTCTCTCTCTCTCTCTCACACACACACACACACACATACACACAGAGACACATAGAGATATAATATAAATATGTTTACAATCGTAACAAATAGTAGTGATGTTCGTGCAAATGGACACATTCACGTACACAGTTATTGAAACTTATTTCACAATGTATTTTATTTGATGTTATCTCAAAAGATATTGATGACTGACAAACATTTTAGTAGCTAAATACAATTCGTTTATTCTGTCTCTTTTTTGCAAAATATAGGCAAATCATGCAACGTCTCTCGGATAATCGTTTAGAGTATAGTCCCGATGGATACTGAATCATTGGCAAGAATGAAAGAAATTTGTTAGGTATGGAAGGAGCTTATTATTATTATCTGCATTTGAAAAGTGACATGCTGTTAGTTTCTGAGATTTTGAACTGGGTATGATTCAAAATCCATCGGGACCATACTATAATTATTATTTACATCAGCACTGAATGTATGCCAAATTTCTGAGGAATGTGCATGAAGAACACAGCTTTTTCCAATGATGATTGATGTAACGTATTCTTTTATTGGCAAGAAGCTTTATCATAAACGTCAAGTTACGTATTGTTTTATTAGCTAGAAGTTGTATTATATACGTCAAGTTACGCATTGTTTTATTGGCCAGAAGTTGTATCATAAGCGTCAAGTTACGTATTGTTTTATTGGTTAGAAGTTTTATCATAAACGTCCAGTTACGTGTTCTTTTCCGTTAATGTTCAATATATATATATATATATATATATATATATATATATATATATATATATATATATATATATAAACAGGTTTCAAAGCAGTTAGTTAAAGACTAGTGTAGAAGTTTCATATATTTTACCTATATTCTTCATATGTCAGTTTTAAATATTGAACAAATGCAAAGACATAGAACAGCATATAGCCATATACAAATAATTGTATGAAGCGCACATATAAAATAATTCGAAATTGCCATTTTATTGCTTGACATATACATGCATCTTGCAATGCTTACCATGGCAAAGAATACACGAATGATATACGACATATAGCTAGTCACAAAGAATCTATATTAATTGATCATTCTGATGCTTAGCTAGTCACAAAGACTCACTATTAATTGATCATTGTAATGCTTAGCTAGTCCTAAAGAATCTATATTAATTGATCATTGCGATGCTTAGCTAGTCACAAAGACTCCATATTAATTGATCATTGTAATGCTTAGCTAGTCACAAAGAATCAATATTAATTGATCACTGTGATGCTTATCTAGTCACAAAGAATCCATATTAATTGATCATTGTGATGCTTATCTAGTCATTCCTAATGGATGCCATCTTCTTACATGATCGCACTGGTTCTGCTTAATTAAACCATTTGGTGACGTCACCTGTACTCAAACATGGGTGCTTCTTGACTACGGGCTATTTCATGTTTAAACACTCCCTTGCTGCAGATATTTTGTGCATAATGTATGTACGTAGCAATGTATCATGCAAGAAATATTTTCACAGTTTTATTAGAGCAATTTGGAAAGCCTTTAACCCTCGGCTCAAACACTTCCCTCGTGTTCCGGCAAATGTTTTTAGCAGAACCATCCATGTCTTTTTCTATATTCATTAGCACTAATTGTCAAACATTTGAGAAATACGAATTGGATGATATATTCTTATGCGTCTTTACTTCAGTGGAATAGCTTTCGTCAGAAGTATTCTGAAGGAGGTGCTGCAAAGTGTCCTGAGCTTTTAAGGGCAGCAGTGTCTCTGGATATTTATTTCTTAATTCTTTTTTCCAGGGTTTTGCGTATGGGACTTCACTGGAAAGCCGTGACGTAAATGACGTCCTTAATGGTTCTCCTAGGGACGTTTCCTCATAAGATTCGTTCTGACCCAGTGAACCCCTACATGTGTCCTGGTCATGAGACAACGTATCGTAGTCCTCTAGAGGCTGGTTATAATTATTAAATAGTTCTCTCGATTGACGTAGTGGGTATATTTCTACAGGGCTATCATACCATGTAGGCCCCACGTACACAGGGTTGTTAATGACACCACTAGGATAAAACAGATCCTGATTACGTGACACGAGATGTGCGTGTGGCAATTTGTAAGGCTGTATTGGATCCATGTCTTCATCTCTTCCATAGGTTTCGTTTCGTAACGTGCAACATATTACGAATGCAAGCACAACCAGAATTAACTGCAAAATGAAAAATAATCAACGTTCTACAGATCTATACATAACATTGAAATATATATCAAAACAAGCTTTGAAAACAAAGGTGCTGGTGTTGACCATGGAATGAAAGAAGCAACGTAGTTGCTTCTAAAACCAAATTTCAAATCAACAAAATATCCGCGATAACATGGTACTACGATCTTATGTGGTGAATATAAAGGGAGCTGACAATTGTTTGATAGCAGGTTTCGTTTATTAATGCTCGAAACATGTAGAAGAAAAACATCAACGCACACATATCATTGGCATATTGATAAAATACCTCTATTTAAAAAATGACACCGCATTGTACCAAACCTCAGGTATGTAATATTTGTATTTACGTCTTCGTTTATAGCTTTGCTGGATGTTATTGACTATTTATATTTTGGGAACTAGGTGTTGGAAAGATATTTCTCAAACCGAGTAAATTAGCCAATTATTTGGAGCAGGCGTCATAATGTACACGTTTCACGAGGCTCTATTTTAGCATGGATAAGTTTTGACATAGGAATAATTATGTGCATTAGGTGCTTTGATCATGTTTCGTACGACGTGGAATAAAATACCGACCTACGGCTTAAAACATCGTTCTGACAAGTCATACGAATGTGAAACAAGAAACACCATGCAAGTGTGAAATTAAAGTCTCATGAATGTCTCATCGTTAGTTGATTAAAGGAACATTTTTTTGTGGTATTAACACATTTAAGAGCCCTTTAGTTGACAATGACTAGTGTCTTGAGGTCCTTGGAAATTGCGGAAACATTGACCTCAAGCCATCCTCACGCAAGTATTCAGCATTGTTTGTTTCACCTTTTTGTGACGTGCTGTTACATGCCTTGATTGTTACAGAATGTTTATTGGAGTACACTTTTTACATTTGCATTGACGTGCAGGTTACCTTACAACCCTGCATAGAGTGACATTGTGTGAAATATATTCCAAACTTCCAAAGAATTTCAAACAAATACATTTTTTCTACATATTAGATAATCTCAAAAACGCATAATATTCAAGTACTTCTTAAAATAGCAAAATAAGTCAGATATTCGGGGCAAATAAAATCCGCACGCATCAGAGAGAAGCGTGCATTATGTTGAGGCATAAGCAAAGCGTCTGTACAGCGATGACAATAGTGTAAATTAAATCTGATAATTTACCAAGAGGAAGGTGGTACACGGGTACCACATATATTCGAGTCGAGAACTTCCAGTATGTGCAGTGGCAAGTTTGTTTTGTTTCTATCCCAATGCCATTCGATATGCGCATAATCATGTCTTTCTCAGTTCGAAAGTCTTTTTCCTCGTAAGTCTAAAGTGTTCACTATAGGCAAAGACGTTAGTGTGGAAAGTCAATTCACCACAAAGATGAACTATATATATATATATATATATATATATATATATATATATATATATATATATATATATATATATATATATATCATCATGCCATATCAATTCTGTCAGTGAATGATTAGATATATACAGCTGACAAGACACAAAGCAAAACTAGTGTTAAACAACCCTAAAAGAATAGAACTTTTCATTTATCTTTTGTAAAGAAGTATAGAGAATGCAAACATCATGCAAAGTTGTGTATTGTCATTTCTTTCGTTTTAATCTTTTCTCCGTGTTCATTGTTTCTTTTGTCCTTTGTGTTTTGTGTATGCCAATGAAAAGTGTGCCATCAGGACCTGAATGCATTAGGCTAGTGTAACACTAGTTCTGCAATACATGGTCGTAGCAGAAACAGCAGTAGCATTAGTAACAGCAATATGGACAGAATTAGCATTAGTAACAGCAATAGGGACATAAATAGCATTAGTAACAGCAATAGGGGTAGAATTAGCATTAGGAACAGCAACATGAACTGAAGTAGCGGTTGCAGCAGTAATAGTGGCAGCAGCTGTACTAGTGGCAGCAGCAGTAGTAGCGATATCAACAGTATAAGTAACAGCAGAGCAGTAATAGCTGCAGCATCTGTAGTAGTAGCAGCAGCTGTATACTGTAGTAGTTGTAGTAGCAGCAGCAGAAGAAGTGTAGAGTAGTAGTTGTAGCAGCAGTAGCTGTATGTAGTAGTAGTAGTAGTTGCTGTGCTACCGTACCTCTATTACCAATATGCTAGACCCAACACCGACCATTACACTAGTATTGTTTGTAACCCAATTCTTCATGGCCTGGTAACAACCCTTTAATAATAATAATAATAATAATAATAATAATAATAATAATAATAATAATAATAATAACTTGAAGAAACAGCATGTAAATCATCAAAAGCTTTTAACTATGAATTACACCGTTATGGCTAAATGTATTATATATTCCACATATCCATAAATGGGTGCATTCAATTAATCTCCAATTTGTAAGAAGGAATCCTTTTTCTTTAAATATAAATAACTTAATGGGCATTTGTGTGGGTGGAAGTGTTGTATCACAGAATTCTTAAGTTTCCTTAATGAGAAGCGGGGAACTAATAATGATATCAGAAGTTCTAAAGCCAACGGCATTGGTAAAATTCAAAGTCGAGGTCAATAGAGAAGACAATTCTAGTAACATAGAAATTAGGAGACAATATGTTCCACTTGTATTTAAAAATCTAAAATGAAGATTAAATTTTCTTCAAATAAATACAATACC